>BPUM01000259.1:0-126545 GCA_020521455.1 Prunus kanzakura | reverse complement strand
GCATGCTTTCCACTCCCTCATGAAGTTTGGCCCCTTGGGATGCCATGTGATCCTTCTCTTGAGTTTGAGATACGGATCATCATAAAGAGGATTCCATAGCATGTAGTTGTCCAAGCGGGTTGAGTTTTAGAGCGGATAACTCAGGAATAATCATCCCCATCATGTCTCGAGATTTGGAACGGGTCAAAGGACCCATATAAGACCTCGACTGATCTTGTGGGACTGCCCCTTGTGAAGCATCAGTTGTCTTCGCCTTTTGAGCGAGCTTCCTTTGTGGATGAGGTATATTCACCACCTTCTTTTCCATGATGATGGCTTTGCTTTTACCCTTAGAAGAGCATGGGTAAACCTCTTGTGATGTAGATTCCACAACATGGACTCTAGGGCTTGATGGAGGTTCGGCCCCTTGGACCTCAGCATTCTCCACAACGTTATCCTTTTGACTTTCCTCACTAGTTTCGTTGGTGGAAGTCATCAGGACAGTATCTGTAGGATATAGGTTGACCGGGATTGATCCAATCATGATTTGGACAAATCGGGTGGCACTTGTCCTCTTGGGAGTCGGTACAACCAAGGTGCTTGAGATGTTCTTGCCTTCAGTCACCATTGGGCTTGTCCCAGAAAGCTCGGCTAAAACTGCCTCAATAGACTGCCTTTTTGCTTCTTTCTTCTTCTCAATGCACGAGCAGCCCTTTTTCTTGCATTTCGGAGAGCGTTCTTGGATGGTGTTTTCTTCAGTTGGGTCTTGACGACCTTAGGAGTGACCTGAGGCCTGACCCTCTGAATGGGCTTTGGAACAGTGCACTTGATGAGGCTCTCACTGACAATAAAAGTCTTTCGGAAGCCAACTCGTTTGGTGCATGCATTCCTGGTAGTTTCGATTTTGTGGAAGAAAATCGTAACTTGTGGTGCCATCGCTTGTTTGGTTTGGTTAACCTGTGGCAAACACAAATTAATAAAAACATTAGTCACTTTATGATTGGAGATGAAAAGGTAATGGGTCCCACCGGCGTGCCAAAAATTATGTTGAGGATAATGAGAACCTCCCAACACAATTTCACCACCACTAATTAAATATGGGGTTTTATTATTTTAGGTTCGACCCATTCGAGACGCTAGTCTCTTAATTACAATCCCTTGCTTCAAGGGAAAACCCTTTGATTCCATCATAAAGAAACAGAACGTGTGTGTGTGGTTTTGCGCTGCTCCCAAGTCCAACCTCAAGGTGCCTACGTATCCCTTGCGGGAATCAAGCCATTCGTAGTTCAAGGAATTGCAATGAATGAATGACTCATGCAAAAGGGGAAAATTTGTATGAATTTGATTGAGAAAGTGTTTGAGTGAATTTAGCTGAATAAACCAGGGATTCGATTTTGATGTGTGTTTGGGGTGAATTTGGTTAAAAATACCAGGGATTCTGTTTGGATTTGAGATTTGGGCGGTTGCATCTAGATTGAATCTCTAGATTGCCTACGTACCCTTTTGAAGGGATCAAACCAACGTAGTTCGGAATGATTGTTTAACTTGCGTGGTTTTATACCACTTGGGATTTTGGTGTGGATGCGGTTGCGTCTATTGGGATACTAGACTGCCTACGTACCCTTGATGGGATCAAACCGGCGTAGTTCAAAAGATTTGGAAATTAACGGGTAATGTGGCCCACTAATTAAGAATTTGTGTCTTCGAGACAATATGAAGATTTTCATAAATAGATGACCTATGAAGAAAATTGGAAATTAATGGGTAAGTATGGCCCACTAATTGAGAGTTTGTGTTTTAGAGATTTAAATTTGATCTCGTTGGAATTTTCATGAGTAGATGACCCATGAGAAAAATTGGAAATTAATGGGTAAGTTTGGCCCACTAATTGAGGATTTTTGTTTGAGAGATTTGAATTTAATCTCATTAAAGTTTTCATGAGTAGATGACCCATGAGGGAAATTTTATGGTTTTGTACCATTTTTCTTATTGTCAATATCCAAGAAAAATAATGAGTAATTTTTAATTATCCCATTGATTTTTCATAAAATTGACATTTGCATTTGGGATTTGGTGTGGTTTTGTACCACTTGGGTCTTCACTTGGCGATTTGGGAATTAATGAGACCCCTTTTATTTGAGCCCATTAATCCATAATTTGTGAATTTGAGACTTTGTACCAATTATTCACAAATTGGATTTGTTTAATGGGCCAGTCCGTTGGGCTTGAGACTTGTTCTGAACGAGCCCATTGTATTTGAGACCGTCGGGTCTTGGAATGTCGGCTTGAGATTGACTGATCTTGAGATGTGAGACAAGCTTGGTGCGTATGAGACCATTAAGTCTTGGGTCACCAAATCTTGTAATCTCGTATTGGGCCTCTCTAGGTTCCATCATCCTCCCACAACAAAATAATGTGGCTATCTTGAAATTAGTTGAATGGCCGATATTTTCTTTATATGGGAACACAAAGCATGATGAGAGGCTCTAAACATGCCATATTACCCTTTTGGTAGAGGAAGAAAGGTGTGCCAGTAACTTGTCGTTTCCCATAATGGCCCACCAGCGAAATTGGTAATGTATGGCTGGGCTTCATGCCACCATGCACAATTAGTATTGCACCACGTTCAGCCTCTGTAAAATATTCAAAGAATATTTTGAGAGTACAACCGGTTATCAAGGCTCCCATTTGGCATCTCCACGGGCTTCTATTTCTTCTGTTTACATTCAGCAAAACATAGTAAACCAAAAGCCTTGCTTTGCTCCAGCTGGACCCCTCACGTATTGGTGTCATTAACAAGTGTCTTTCAATTTGATTAAGACACCCAAAGGATAAAAATCCTTCTCCAAGTGAAGTATGGATTAAGCTCCTTGTTTATTTGGAATCGCTGGATCATCCAGTAAAGTAAACTTCTTGTCCATATAGGATTGGGCCATTGTGGATTGATTTTAAAAGGACACATGTGCACAGCCACTTGAGATCACCAAAGCCAGACGATAACATCTGACATATTTTTTACTTCCAGACCAGCCTGCAGACGTCCCCAAGCCATCTGCTGCAACATCAAAAGAAGAAACAGATTGTTTTCTTCCCCTCCTGAGGTTTCACGTGGTAATCGCGCATGCCCATACACTTCCTTTTCTTCTATTTTCTCTTTTGTTTGTTTCCATGTTTCTGACTTTTTTTCTTCTCCTTTTGTATGTACAGATTGTACCTTGCCGTGGGCCAGCTTGAAGGCTTTGAGATTTCTTTATTTGGTGGAGAAAACAACCCGTCCTCTTGCTTCAGAAACTAAAAAGAAACCTGTGGTATTTGCTTTGCCTACTCTTCTTTTTTTGTTTATTATAGCTGTACCTCTTTTTTTCCACTATTGCCCATCTCCTTTTCTTTTCATTTTGTTTTTTTATAAAACAAATCAAAGTGGACCAAGACAAACAGCCAAGAGATGAAGAGCTCATGCGACATAGCCCACTTTTTTTGTTCTTTTCATTTTTTTTCCAGCCCCCCTTTTCTCTTTGTTTTATCTCTTTGCACAAGAAAAAGAACCAGCCACTATATTTCTTTTGCTTCTTTACTCCATTTTTAATCAAAGCAGATCAAAAGAGGACGGCTATGCGAGCAACCCCCTTTTATTTTTTTAAGCTCCTCCCTGTTTTGTTTCTTTGCAAACAAAGCACAACAGCAAACCCACTATTTTTTCCTTTGTTCCATTATCTCTTCTTCTGCTGTCTCTCTGTATTTGGAAGCTTTTAACCGGAGTTGCCTGTTGGAAATATGATGATTTCAATCATCATGGAAGACAATCTTCCTGCTGGTGGTGGACTGAACAATCGATGGAATCACTTGAACGGAGCCAACTTGGAGAGATTCTTAACTTTGTTTATGATGATTGAAATCATCATAGCCAAGAATCTCTCTTTGGGCTGATCAAAAGATGGGTGTAGATTGTATACTTGAGCGTGAGCCATGCTTTGAGAGATCTCTGACCCTTTTTGTGGATGATAAAAATCATCACAGCCAGGAGCATCGAAACCTGGAGATGTGAGCAAACAAGAAAACTAGGCCATGGGACTACGATTTTTACCTTGAAATGGCTCTTCCCTTTCTGAAGTGTGCTTGCCAATTTTCCTTCCTGCGGCTGTTCCCCTTTTTTTTGTTGCTTCCGTCTCCTGCTTTCCTTCCTTTTCTCCCCTCTTTTTATCGTAGGCATGACTCTTTTATAGAGCATGAGATTTGAGGAGTTTGAGTTGAAGTGTATAACCACTTCTCCGCTGGGATGCTTATCCCTCAGTGTTTGATACTTGGCAAACACTTGCATATTTTTTGATAAACTTGCAGGAGGGAAAATTTCAGTCCCGTTCAAATACAAGCTCATGGCTGGCCCTTTATTTTATTTTATTTTAAATGGGTTGCCACCCCTTTTTTTGTTGTGCAAAATTTAGGCCCAACAGATGCAAAAATTATCGTTTCAACAGGGTGTGGGCCCCTACTTTCAAAGTTTGGGCACAATGGCTTGTTAGGTGGGCCACTCATTTAGCAACATCAATCAAGTCATTATCTACGACTAATTTAGGACAGCCCATGTTTAACTGCTCGTTATCCAAAGTGCAGAATCATAAAACATGTTCAAGAAATACATGGACGCACCACTCAACTTACTGATAAAAGATGCCTTAATGTTGCTGTAGATAAATAACACTAAAAGCCACAACAAAAGAGATCCAACCAGAAAGGATGGAGAACTTGGTGTTAAAGTCACCAAACCCTAAAAATTCAGAGGTCAAGTCTTCACTGCGGGTCTAACCAACCCTAATCCCGAGCCACTCCCCAAATGCTTGAAGTCTTTTGCTTCAAGATTATCTCCATGGCCAGCAAAGCCTGTTCCACCTCCTTTTGCCAAGTTCACCAAATGCCTTTCTTTACATCCCTTGTCGCAAACAAGGCAAACCTTATCTACAGCCATGAACTTATCAGCACATTTCTTACAAAAAACGTGCCCACATGAACTAAGAGCCACAAGTGACATCGTGTTGGTCAAAGTAACCTTGCAGCTCGGACAGATAAATGTCTTATCCAGAGATGAAGATTTCTTCTTCTCACTATTGTCTTCTGTGTAATAAACAGGGAAAAGGGACTTCAGCTTTAGTTTCTCGCTTCCTTCTGGACAGACTGTGCTTGTAGAAGGAGCATCTACTTTAGCAGGAGCTGCAGGTGTAGCGGAAGGCAGCCAAAATGCTTTCATTGTCCGAAGCGCCTCTTCTTCATAAGAGGTGACCTTAACACTATTGGCACCATGGAAACCAGTCTTATCTCGGCTCTGGTTTCTATCATTGTATTGCGGTAGCGCACCATGGTTTTGCTGATCAAAAGCCTCAAGCTCTCTAGCTTTCTGCTGCAGTAACTTGTCTTCTTCCTCTTGGTTCTCTTGCTTCTGCTGAGCAGTATGCGCAGCTTGCTTTCTGCCAAGGGGAAGAAACAACCTCTTAAGCACAAACCACACAAAGGATAAATTTATATATAACAAACCCAGGAGACATTTTACTCATGAGCCAGTGAAAATAAATACAGCCAAAAGGCATCAAGCTTGGCCAAGCTCACAGCTTTCATAGGAAGCCTTGAGGAACCCAGAACACAAACATGGACCACGCAACTGCAAAAACTAACAACCAGCAACCATGTTTGGCTTCTATAAGCACACTTAAATGCATGTCAGTTTTAAAGTTACCAATTGGTTTCCCTATGGAAGTGCATATATCAGGCTCCATGGAATTGCACTACATACATAAACCATATTCCTCAGTAACAGATAATCTCATTCAGTAAAAAAACTATAAAACTACATTAGCCTAGTCGAAAAGGTTTGAATACCATTTATTAGGCTTTATATTCCGAAACCATGTTAGCGGCTGAGCCAAAATGCTTAACCAATCACACAAAGAAAAGCTATAGAATTATGTTAGTTAAGATGCAAATTCAAGGAAAAATAACTATAAAAAAAATGCATTTCTTTTCCTATCTTTCACTTTTGACATTAACATAGAACATACTTCTGAAATTCTTTCATCCCATAGAAGAAAACCCACATTTGAGTTGTAATCAATAGTAACATACTACACAGAAAGCCAGAACTCAATTCAAATGAGATACTACTATGGCAACCTCCAAGAGGGGTCCTAGGTAGCTGAAAAAGCTAGCTTCTTTATGAAGGAAGGTGACAAAACAAATATAAATGGCACTGAAATTATGATTACCAAGCAAAATCCCACTTTCAAATTTTTTATCCAATACAGAATGGGGCTTCTCAAACGATCTTAGGAGTGTCAATAGTGTTCTCTACGAGTTGAAGTTGGTTTATTGGGCCAATTAAGTACTTTCTACTTTATTAAAGGTGGAAGCTTTCAGGTACATAGTGATATTCATGTCATCCAAAAACCTAACCCTATTTTCGAAGAGCTCCCACCTCTATTGGACCCCATCTTCTACTCATAAGCTCTTTGTCAAATACAGAAATTCAATCTATCAAAGCCAAATTCACAGAGAAAAAGAATAAATAAAATAAATCCGGAAACTAATAATAACAAAAAATTGGTGAAAATTGGAGGTTTGAGATAGAGAGAGAGGCGACGTACCTCTGGATATCTTTCTTCTGAGAAAGCAAGCACTCGAAAATGCACTCTTTACAAATACGTGGCCTTTCTGGCAGCACATGGGGTCAATGAAGTGCTTTAAGCAGAGGCAACAAGCGTCGAAAGGCTTGATGGAGTCCCTGCCCAGCCTCTCCTTCTGCGTTCCATAGCCTAGCTTTTTCTTCTCATCGTAGGTGAAGAAAGCGAGGTCGTTGTTGTTCTTTGAGTGCCTCTGAGGCATATTTTCTCAGAGACGATTGAAACGAATTTGGTACGCTCGTCTGGTCTTGGATTGGGATTCGATTTGGGGATTTGGGGATTTGGGAATTTGGGAAGAGAGATACAGAAGCAGCCTAAATATATTTGAGGTGCCTGAACCCGATTTCGATTTGGATTAGGAATTTTATTACCACCGCCATATTAAACGACATGCCGCGGGAACTACAACGACAACATGGTGACCCCAATTCCTTTTTTTCTCAACCATTACACTCTTACGCTAATACCTTTTGAATTATACACTTCGTGTTGCAATTTATCACACGAAAAAAAATTGGAGTCAATTTATAATTTAACATTGCATCTATGGTTAAGTTATAGATTTATCAGTCTTTTTTTAATTACAAGCGATAATCTAAATTAGAGGGGAGAGGGGTTTCTCACACACACATTATTATGATGTCATGGGATTCAAATATAAAACCACTAATTTGCAAGTCAAAGTCCTTTTTCATTAGGTTAGATCTCGTCGGATCTTCGATGTTCTTCAGTTTTTGGTGGACCTATGTTGATCTACTCTTGTTTGGAAGATCTATTGTCTCAAATTTGGGTTAGCTTTGGTTGTGCTTCATCTTGCAAGGCTGCTCTTTAAGGTGTTGCGGCTTGGTCATGGTAGATGCACTGCTCATTGATGTATTGATGCCCAAGAATAACTAGGAGGTGCTCTCTATGTCATGCCTCGAAAGAAGATTAGTGGCGATAAGTTTTCCTTTAGTGGACGTTGTTTTAGTTTTTTTAAATTTGGTTTAGTTTGTTCAATAAAGTTCAGAAACTGTAAGAGTTTTATGTGTTTTTTTTCTCTCATGATTCTAGAAAGACTTAGTTGAGTTTGTTGGGTGTTTTTAGTCTCTTTAATAGAGTCATGTTGGTTAGTGGCTAGTTTTTGTCTTTGATGCTATTGAATTAAATTCGGGAAAATTATGAAAGTTAAAAGGGGTTTTAGAAAAGTTATTTTCTAATGTGATTCCCTTCATATTGTTTCAGCTTTTCGGCAGGTTGTGGAAGTTCTATCCATAATTGCTATATTGTTATTGGAATGACTCCCTTGTGTATCATTTACTATTTATTCTTATAAATCTAATAAAATTCTATCCCTTTCTTATAATAAAAAAGTGGTAATTTGTAAGAATGTCTAATTAAAATAAATATTGAAATTACAGTATTTACAGAGCAAAATAACCAAATATAGAAGGATAAAAGAAATATTAATTAGCTTTCTCTTCTCTTTTAAGAAGCTTTGGAGATTGACTCAAACAAACACATGTGACCTTGACAGTGTTTACTGAGAAAGTACTGTGGTAACCCCTTCATTTGTTTCTTCTTCTTCAATATCAATCATGGCTTCTCCGAGGAAGAGCCCACTTAAAGAACCAGGAGATCGTCAGTCAGCGGCAATCGTAGTCCAACCGTCGTCCCCGCGTTACCCTCCGAGTGGGACCCCCACCTCGGGGGCCCAGCGCCGAATCGGGATCGCCGTCGATCTCAGCGACGAGAGCGCCTTCGCCGTCAAATGGGCCGTCCAGAATTACCTCCGCCCCGGCGATGCCGTCATCCTCCTCCACGTCCGCCCCACCAGCGTCCTCTACGGCGCTGACTGGGGCTCCACCGATGTCTCCATCCCCGAAGACCAAGAGTCTCAGCAGAAGCTCGAGGACGATTTCGACAATTTCACCGTCACCAAGGCCAATGACCTCGCCAAGCCTCTGGAAGAGGCTAAGACTCCGTACAAGATCCACATAGTGAAGGACCACGACATGAAGGAGAGGTTGTGCTTGGAGGTCGAGAGGCTCGGCCTCAGCGCCGTCGTTATGGGCAGCCGGGGCTTCGGCGCTTCGAAGACGACCTCCAAGGCCAGGCTCGGCAGTGTCAGTGACTACTGTGTGCACCACTGCGTCTGTCCTGTCATCGTCGTAAGGTTCTCCGATGAAAAGGACGAAAACGACGTCGTAAAGCAAGGTAAATTTGGCTGTCCGGTCGTGCGTGAGGAAGAGCCGGAGTTCCACGACGCTTTGGAGAAAGGTTGAATCCCTATCTCTCTGTACTTTCTTCTTTGATTTCTCAGCTCCATTTCACTTTTTCTCTTTCTAATTCTTAATTTATTAACATGCATAGAATATGAACTCTGCTTCTGTTAAATTCATTGTTGATCTTTTTTTCTTTTTTTTTTGGGTACAAATAAATTCCTCATAATACAGTTTTAGTTAGTGTCAGACACTAATTATGCATTGGATTCAGAATCCATGTGTTTGGAGATTATTGTCAGTTTTTCTTTGTTTAGTTTTAACTAAAATTGGATTGATGTCTGGTTTAAGATTCGTGTTTAAAATGTAGCTTTGTTAGTAGCATACTTCATTTGCCATATGATTGTAAATGACGAGATTAAGAGATAGCATTCAGGTCATTCTTGCAGAGAAGGTATACCATTTGCTTCCCTCACGTTCTTTTCCACCTGGGTATGTTTACTGGAAATATGCTCTAGTATGTTAAAGTTTTTGCTTTCTGATTTTTGTTTTACTCATGTGTTCCAATTCTTTAATGCTCTATCTAAGCCACTGCAATCTAAATCAAAAAGTTGACAGAGTTGTATGTTTCCTTTCTTTTGATCTTTTGTGCCAAAAACACTGCATTCAAGAATGAGATACGTCATTAAAGCCTTATATTTTGTGTCTGGTTAGACGGTTTCTCTTTTTTCGTCACCTCTTCTCTGAAGTAACGTATTACTATTTGTTTGTTACCTAATACACGTAAGCAGATGTTGTTCTGTTTTCTCCTGGTGATAAGTTGAAGTAGCTAAACACCTGGGTTGATATGTGGCGGTTGGTGATCCACTGGGTTGTCTCCTTTCATTCTTTTCCCCCATTAAATGCAATCCTCAAATCATGGATTCTTCATATACATTCATATTTAGATTTTGAGACATCAAGTTTAAGGGCTGATTCAGGATTCATTGTCTAATTCAGCATCAATGCATTTGATTTCTAAGAATCAAATATAACAATTAGGTGTTGGGGTTTCAATTTATTTCATTTACTTTGATAGTGTGTAAAATATAAATTGCGGGAATGCTTAAGACTTCTCTAGTATTCCATCTGTATTCTTAGAGGTTTATTTTTTCCTTGGTTTAATGAAAAGAAGTCCTTTTATTAGGAAAAGTTATTATGGTGGAATTTTGATTCCCATGTTGAATAATGTTCGTCACACAGGTGGTTCTTTCAAGCACTTATAAATGTTTTCTCTTGGCATCAATGTGTGAGTTTTTTCCTTTTGAATTTAAATGTTGGTTGCACAAAACGTAGTTTGATGGTGCTTATAACTAACGTTTTTGCCACCAACATTTCCTACTATCAAGATACTGGGAAGAAAGTTAAAAAAAAACTCGTGTATTAATAGGAGCAACCAATGGTGTGAATAGTAGCAGCCTTGCTAGTGCTCCATGTCTACAATGAGGACATCTACTACCAGTAGATAAATTTTTGTTTAACGATCCTAAGGCAAATAGAAATGGCAGATTGAAACTACTATATGTGCTGTTGCATGGCTGGTTCAATTCATTTGTGCTGTTGTGTGGGTGGTATCCATTGTATATCTGAAACCTGTTTTATAGAAGTTTGTTCTGCTAGAAACTAACGATTCAAGAACACTGAACAAGGGGTTGATGGTGATTAGATAAGTGTTTGATGAGTGATTGTATCTTACCTGGAGCATTGTATGCGTGGTATTATGACAATGCTGTTTGCATGATAGTGTGATACAAACCCATTGAACCCAAAATGTAACTATGAATAGCCTATGATTATAATGGATAGTCATCTTGTAAGGGCTGAAATCAAATGCTTACCTGTAGAGTTCCTCCTCAAGAAAGGAGGACCTAGAGGGCATGGGTAGGGTATTTTAAGTAAATAAGTTCATCTTGTTAGGTTAGGTTAGGTCTTTTGGAATAGCTTTTCTATGATTTTATCTCCCACAAAGCATCATTAGAGGTGCTGAATCTCTCTCTATTAATGATTCAGTTGAAAATTCATACTGAATTTCATGGCTTGCAGATTCAGACAAGGCGCATTGAACAGATGGGAGGTGGTGAAGAGCTTTCAGCTGATGTTTATCAAATACTCCTGGTCGTATGTAATCATGTTGTATGAAAAAGTGTGGCGGTTGTAGTACTGAGTCTGAGTCTGAGTCTGAGTCTTTTCCTTTTGTTTGTGGCATTACTGACTGAATGTCCGAATCTGCTCATCTTTTGTTTTAACCACCTTTTCACTGCCTTGCATGTTTATGGAGCTCCAGGATGATGAATAATGCATGATTTCTATCTTATTCTTCCTTTTTAGTATTTTGAACATACAACTTACAAGACTGCACTTCTTCCTCTTCGAGATTCATAACATTTGTAGCCCAAAAAAATAAAAAAGGAACATACTGCTGCTTCTAAATTGTTTGGGGATTCATAAACCCAAATCAACCCAACTCAGCCCCAGTCTCCTGATTTGGTTGGTTTGGGCCTTTTGGGGCTTCATAAAGGGCAATTTGGGAATTTTACAATAAACATGTCAGTGTGTGTCCTGACTCCGAGATCTGTATCTATTTTGTTTGATTAAAATTGGAACTCTTTGATTAGATTATTGATTCTATAGCTAGGAGGAGCACGTTTTTTGTGATTGTTAAAATGGAAAAAGTGTTTTGAGTGAAATAAATTGTTGGTACATAAATTCAAAAGGGGTGGGCTAAGCATCAAAGGCAATGAATGGTCTTTGGCCCCTGTTGTCAAGATTTCATTGTCTCGGCAAATACAAAGTGCAAAAGAACGACGTCACTTTGGTGATGTAAGTAGAGGACGGAGGAAGGGCACAATATTAATTTTCCATAAAAAGGTCTATGTAAGAAGTGGCCACCATTGCAAGTTACATAATAGGAAGGAATATAACCCATTCCCCATTCCGTGGTGGAGAAATACTTCCCTATGCCCGTTGTTGTTGTTGTCACATTAACATACACACGCAGACGAAAATGGTGAACAGCTCAAGTAAAACAGAATCCAAAGGGCAATCAATCAAAAACACAGACGGACCCAAAACATCTTACATCTCCAGGTGTTAGAAATCTTCAATTGGATCCACCACAACCACATAATAAACTTGTCTCCATCTACAAGCAACAATTTCCCACCACAAACAAAACCCACAAGGTGTAGGCTTACTTGCTTCCCCTCCCCTTCCTCTTTCATTCCTTTGTTTCTTTCTTTCAAGTTTTAATATTAGTCTATTAGTAGCTTAGCTTTCTTAATAATTCACTAATCAAGTTGCTAATAAAAAAAAAAATACTATTTGCTAATTCATGAATTATGGCAGGCACGTGGGCATGTTTCATGCTTTGACCCCACCTCCCATTCTCTAGAGCTATATATTCTACTAGTAATACTAATTACACATTACAAAAGCAATTTTCTATGCTTCTCTCAATCTAGTAACAACCTGCTCAGATCAAACCTCCCCTATATAATAACAAAAAGTCTACGAATTTAGAATTAAGGGATGTTTTAATTTAAGATTAGCATCCACTAATTCCTCCTATGTGTTGTTGAGTGTCTGACAACTAAATTTGACTAAAAAAATAGAGATATTTAGTCATATACCCATTCTTTAGCACTAATAATATAAATAAATTCTACATAATTTAATTTTTATAAACAAACCCAAAAAAAAAAAAATCCAAAAAATGACAGCTGGTCCCATTAAATTGAATTTTAATTATTAAATTATTTTGATGCCCTATTGAGTGTTTTGAGTTTTTTATGAGGTTTTGGGGTTAGGTTTGTTTTAAGAAATCAATAAATTTTTTGTAATTTAAAAGAAATTAAAAGCATTTTTGTTATGTTGTAGATGAATTTTGAGTGTGTTTCTAAAATCCATTTTATATAGAGTTTTTTTTATAATTTAGATTTCTATGTCGGGTATAATAGTGAATCTCTGAAAATAAAACCTTTGATCTGACACTGAGCTAACGTAAACCCAAATATGGAGACCTTTTTATTTTATCTTGCGTTATGTGCGCGGCTAAAGTGAACCATTTGGTCTTTTCGTAAGGTCAAATCATATTCTACTTTTTTCGTTACAAGATGCTGGAAAATTATGGCAGAGAGAGAGAGAGAGAGCCTCAAAAAAGGGGACTGGAAAAAACTTGTGGCTCAAACTTTTTGCTAGGTGGAGGAAAAAATGGAGTTTGCTACTTGCAGAAACTTTGTGCAAACATAAAGTACAGAAAAAACAGAGAATAATATTGGGTTTATACAGCACAATTTGCTTACATTACAAGTGTAATGATGAGACTTGTGAAGATCCAATTGAAATTTGAAGTCACAAGACTCACAATGGCCTTAAAAATGAGAAAATTCACCTGAAACTGTTTGACTCTTAATCTTTAAAGCCTTCATTAACAGCTAGATTTGCAGAAACCAATGATGGTCTTAAACTTGTTCTTGCCTTGATTTTTTTTCTCTTGAAATCGGTTTCACTTCAACATTGCTTGATCTGGTCATCTGGGTTCTCTTCCGGTCCTTGTGTCCCAATTGAGGCCCTCGTCGTTCTGCTTTTGAAAAGTTGTTCTGTTTAGGTGACGCTAAGAGAAAAGCCATAAAAATAGTAGCAAGGTTAATTTAGGTGAAGAACTGAAGTACCTGAAAATTCGAGTGTGAATTGCAGGAGCGCATGCGCTTACATGGAAATGCTGTTGTTGATTTGGAGAGGCTTTCACTGAAACATTCTTCACTGCTACTTAAAGAACTTGATGAGACTGGTGGAGGAGACCATGGAACAACTTGATTTTCCTCATCATCATCACCATCCCCATCATCATCATCACTACCATCATCTTCTTCTTCAGGGTTATTTTCTCCATTATCTCTATCATCATGATCATGGTCATGATCATCATCTTCTTCTCGTTCATCATTTTCTTCATTTCTGGGTTCCTGGTTAGAAGTATGAACGCATTTCTCACAAACCGAAACTGTAGGGCCGAGGTTGAGTCCAGAGCCAGTCCAGGGGGTTGGAGATTGACAGACATGGCAAAGCAGAGTCCTTGAATGCTTAGCCACCAGGAAGTTTGCAGCATGAACCTTGATGTCACACTCCCAACACAGGCTAGCCTGATCTGATTCACAATACATCTTTGCTACAGAATCACAAAGCTCACACTTCTTCTTCATCTCTCTCTCTCTCTCTCTCTGCCAAGACAAGTCAATCCCTCTTAGTTTTGATTCCTTAACCACATCTTACTTCTGCTCTTTGTTGTTAATCCCCTGGGTGTATATAAAAGGGAAGAAACTGAAAACACATGGTGCAGGGCAACTTGCACCTATTTATATTCAAAACCAGCCCCCTGTTTTCTTTCTTTCTTTCTTTCGCTTTTTTTTTCAAAGACAGAATTTTTATTTCCCTTCTGAGCTGGGAGAGAATAAAGATACACCAATCACTCTGGCTCCTTGAGTTTATGGGGCAATTTGATTGGCAGAAGAAATACAGATAAAAGTTACGTTGGGTAAGCATTGACATACTTATGGATAACTATTCTTACATACGTACTTATCCCATCATAGAAAAAGAAAAAGAAAAAGAAAAAAAAAAGACCATAAAACAATTCATTCATTCAGAACACCATTGATTTTGGGAAGAAAAAAGAAAAAAGATGTGACAACTGGATGTGATATCACTGATGCTGATATTGTTGTGTATTATTTGTATACATTTGTTTGAATAAGAATCACAACAAGACTTTTAGCACAATATGGAAGGAAATAGAGTAAAAACTTTGTAGGCAGAGGCTTCACCGTACAAGTTTTTTTGGGGAGAATGTTCTAAAATTACTCTAATGTACGAGGAGAGGTTCAAATTCAGGTGCAACGAGGAAGATACATTATCTTGGTCAAGTGGCAACTCATATTTGCACCGTAGAAGTTTAATTATGGGTGACATTAGGTGCACTGAGTCAGCACTATTGACTCTTCAATATGCCCTAGAAATTTGACACATAAGATGGCACCTACCAATGCCATGCAATGGATGGCATGTTTAGTAATCCGTAATTGGATTAGAAAGGAATTGAATTGAGGAGTTAGATTGAGGGGAGTTAGATTCTGGATTCCTATTGAAGTTGTTTACTAAACCATATGGAATTGGGGTAGGAGTGATACTAATTATTAAAACGTCCTCATTATTGGGTCAAAGTATATGGCAAATTTGAAATTTTGAAAATTGTGTGAGGATATAATAGATAAAAAAGATGAATTCCTAATGGGTTAGTTCTCAAGGAATTAGAATAATACTTCCCACCGAATAATTGAATTCCTTTAAAATCAGAAATTCAATGCCTAATTTTGTGTGGGCCTCACTTACTTTCCAATTCCTTAGTGTGAAGTAAATGCAGGAATCCTCCATAAGTAAATTCAATTCCCGATGAGAATTTCAATTCATAACTAGTAAACACACCATTAATGAATTTTGGGGTGGGGTAAGTAGTAGAGACCGGGTCCACCCATCGGCCCCATTTCAAGCAATTTGTGGTTGGTCATGCATGCACTCAGGCTGCGTTTGGTTCATGGGAAAGGAATCTTGGACATGGGAAATCAATTCCTTTCCCATGTTTGGTAAGTCAGGCATGGGAAAGTGATTCCTAGCACATGGGAAAGTAGGAGGGAAAGTGAATCCTTCCTTCCTCCTTGGGATTCACTTTCCCTTCCCATGGGAAAATAAAACTAGCATTAAATACAATTTTTTTTGACTAATTTGTCCTTACTAACAATTCATAATTACAATTTTTATCCAACAATTATTGGTATTCTTTTTTTTTTTTAATAAGGGTACAATTGGGAAACTAAACAAAATTTGTTTTCCATTCCTACTCAAAACAAACATGGGAAAGGAAATAAAATGATATTTCCGGATCACTTTCCCGGCATTACCAAACATGGGAAAGGAATCAACATTTCCCATCCCTTGGGAAATGACATGGGAAATGATTTCCCATCAAATTCATTCCGTGAACCAAACGGGGCCTCAGTGCTCTCTGAATTTAGACACCCAAATGGATGCAAGATAAGCTACTTTTGCCCTTACATCCTTGTCTCTCATATTTAAATATCTCACACAATTCTGCTAACAATAACGACAATTGTTGTACTTGCATATATAGACAGATAGACAGGTGTCTAAATTGCAGTGAACAAGAAATTATGTGGACTCACTTGAACTCTTTGAAAAAAAATTCTTTAGGGTAGTTGTAGTGATTTAATTGGAACTTAGAGATTGCTGGAAATGGGGTTTTTTTTTTTTTTTTTTCTTCCATTAGAAGAAATTCAATCACGTGGCATTCTAAAATGAGGTTAAGTGGGTTGGGGAAGTCACTTTGGTTGTTGGTATCTTCATGGCATTGGCAAGGTGTTCGATTTGCTTTGCATATGACATGTGTCACCATTGGATGGTGGGTTTAAAAGTCTCAGAATTAACTCAATTTGCCTCTTTCTTTAGCAATTTGGTAACCAAATATAACTTGTTATTGAAGGAAAAGAAAGTTGATTACTTGCAAATGCCAATGAAGCAGGAGTAGCCGTGGGTCTTCTTTCCAAGAAAAAAAAAGGAAAAGAAGAAAGGAAAACCTGTGGCCTGTGTGTGGGTTGGTGTCCATTTCCATTAACTTCAAATTTTGATGAGTAGCTAGATCAAGTAAGATATATATTATTGGACCAATCTCTCGCAAGCAGAAAGACATATCACATATGTGGCTGAGGTTTTTAGCTGTACAGATTCAAATGAAACGGATCAAATTATTGATGATCACATTTCTCGATTTCCTCCTTTGTTGCTTGGGTCATGTAATAGATACACAAAGGGTTGGCATTTTGTACCGCAATATCGAAAAACTGACTGAACTGATCGATATTTTATCGCAAACAGGTCGATAAATCACAAAAATCGACCGACACCTCCGGTTGTTGATGCGGTTTCCCAAATCCAATGCCGACAGTATACCAAACTGACCGACATATATTTAATTAATTCATTATAATTATTTTGTATAACTCTCTCATCTCTCACACTCTTAGGCTTTCTCCCTCACTCACTCTCTCGTCTCTCTCCTCGCCATTCGGCTGAAACACACAAACCCAAAAAAAAATGTGGGTTTCAATCTCACTTCACCTCTCTCTCTCTAGTCTCAATCTCTCAATCTCTTGTCTCGATCTCTCTTTGTCTCTCCAGCCTCACTCTCTCTCTCTCTCTCTCAGCTCACTAAATCACAAAGGAGCTCATTAGGTAAACTTGTTAGGGTTTTTATTGGGAATATCTAGAGTTTCAAATTGGGAATATCTAGGGTTTCAATTGGGTTAAATGATGCAATTGAATTGGGGTTTGTCAATTTTGGGTTTTGAAATTTGATCACAAGGGATTTTTTGCTGATTTCTCAGCCTAATTCGGTGTTGGTGGTATTTGTTGATACCAACCGCATTTTTGGTCTGACCAAGTCACGGTTAACCGACCTCTATCGGGCCGGGATTGGTCCCAAATATAGTCATACCGCAAATTGTTGGTCAGTTCACGATTCCTGAGCCGAGACCAGCCCTAGAGACACCCAAGAATTTTCCCCATTTTCGGCTTAGGTGGATTGGGCTCCCAATTGGCTAGTTCCATCTAGGCCCATGGTTTCAGAAAAGTCATGCACAAACCTGGATTGGATTGGTGAGTCCAATACTGTGATCCACGATAAGCCTAGGACCCAACTTTAGTTTAGGCCCAGATTTCTATAAGATCTTAATAATCTTCTTAAACATTCCACCTCCCTAATGCCAAAGCCAATAGTATAGCATGATCATATATGCTTGCCTATCCAAATTCAGCGAACAAATGACCCGAAGGAAAAAAAAAATCAGGGGAAAAGAAAAGAAAGCAATAAACAATATAAAGAAGAAGACTCTCTAATAATTATTATAAGCTACCTGAAATTACAAAGTAGGATGGTTATGGAGATAGAAAGATAACCAAGAAGAAGAAAGAACTTCACAGAAAATGAAATTCCCACATTAAGAGATAGAGACTACATTTCACTATCTAAATCTAAAGCTTCCACCAATAATTCCTTAGAAGTTTGCATCATGGCAGGGCTCAATCTGAACATGAGGGTACAAAACTCCATCTCATTCAAACTCCCATCACCATCCAAATCACCTTCCCTCAGCATGCACATGATCTCCTCATCACTCATGCCTTCCAACCCCAACAGGCCTGAGTTCCTCTTCAAGCTCTCAAATGTGATCAAGCCCTTCTCTCTGTCCATCAACAACCGGAACCCATTGCAGAGCTCCTTCATGAAACCTTCTGCTCCCAATTTGTCAACCATGGCAGGAAAGAAATCTTCAAACACAACCCCATTTCGACAAGCCATTGATTTTTCAATATGGGAAAATGAAGAACCCAAAGCAATTATATAAAATTTAAGGGCAGCTAGCTAGCTAGCTTTACGTGTATTTTTGATATGAGGGATGGAGTAGTACTGTGGAAAAGTGACCATCTGAGATGGGGATTTATAAGGCGTAGAATTAAGTGAGGGGAAAATATGAGGAAGATTTCGAGGAAAGAGGGTGGCTGTGGGTGACAACAAAGGTAGAGTACAGATAAGAGAGAATTTATGTTTGTTGCCGGCATGATCGAAATTTGCTCTGTTTCTTTTTGTGAGCAGAGACTTCTCTTTCCTCGAAATTACATGGGAAGGTCCAGAAAGCAGAGAGGGTCAGCAGTCATGGCAAGCAATGTAGCATTTTCCTATGAAAACATGAAACTTGGCTTGGGAGCTTTGTTGGCATACATTCAGTACGTGGGCCTCTTTCCAAATCAGCATATATCCATCCATCATCTGACAGCTAGCAGACACAGGAGAGGGTTTTGCCACGTTATTTAGTTAAGTTGTTAGGATGGAAATTCATAAGGATATAATAAAGGAGGAATTAACAAAGAAAAGAGTTTCTTGACCAATATTGATTATTATTATTGTTATTGCTATTAAGATTATTAATCCTCGAAATTGTTTATCTAAGGAATTTAAATTGAGAAACGGCTTAGTTAAATTAATGCATTGTTTCTCGTTTGTTGCTCAAATTAAGTCCTGTTAGATTAAAAAAGAAAAGAAAAAAAGAAAAAGGAATAACATAATTAAGCCAAAAATAAAGATGAAAAATGATATAAGACCTAATTATATAGGAAAATGCTAGGCTTACCACATTTTTCATACCACATTCATACCACCTCTCTAATAGAGGTGGGCCCCATTGTATTGGTGGGCTCCACCTTTATTAGAGAGATGGTATGAATGTGGTATGAAAAATGTGGTAAGCCTAGCATTACCCAATTATTATATTGTGTAATGAGACTCATTGTCGTGTGATAAGCCTCGAACATGCGTAGACATAAACCCAATGCATGTTCTTTAAGGAGAAAAAAGTATTGTGCTACTTGAATTTGAAACTCCACAAGAGTGCTTTAGGGCCTGTTTGGTATCCAACTTGAATCCAACTTTTTGAACTCAAAAAACAGAATTTGAGTCCAAAACAAAGAAAACCTGTTTGGTAGCCCTATTTTTAAAAACTCAAACTCAAGAACAACTAAAAAACACCCCAATTATTAAAAACAAAAAATATTTGTTTTTTCAGTTTTTTTTCTAACAACCCACAAGTTCTCACATTTTTAAGATTTGAAAACAGTTTTCAAGTTGGATACCAAACAAGTTTTTGAATCTTAAAAATAGATTTAAGAACTCCTTATTTTTAAGAAAAATCAAAGTTTTTGAGTTCTCTATTTGAATAGGATACCAAACGACCCCTTAGTTTCCTTGTAGGTAATTCTTTTCCCATCCAAAGTCCAAAAATGATTCAAAAGCATCTGATTTCGTCCATATATATAAATCTTTAAAAATAATGAACTTATATATCATTTACGTTCAAGAATTCTACAGTGAGGCCTTATCTCTCTTAATTGTTGGATCAAACTAGTTAGCCGTTGGATAAAATTAGTTTGTTTGATTAAACGGTTAAGAGATAGGGCCTCATCTAAGAGCCTTACACTATAGAATGACTCCATGTATGTTAAACCAAATTAAAATTGACTAATTCATCACGAAAGCTCCAAGTATTATTCCTGTGGACTAAGATCCCTATTCTTAGGTGCTAATCAAAGTAAATGATCCTAGCAAGGAAGTTGTTACTTTTGGTAAATTAAATGGGATTTTCCTTATTATATATGGCTTACCTGCCAAGAAGAAACTATTGATATGCAAAAGTCCACTTAGAATCTCCCCAAGATGAACTGGCAATAATGGACAGTGGAAAATGCATATGTCATTATTGCTTTGAATTATGTTCCTTAATGAGAAGTGTTATGCTTGCTAGACGTACCTTCCAAATGGGAAAGGAGAGGCAGCATACCTACAAATTTAAGTTCAGCCCTACAACTACGAGTCCGTTCAAATTAAGAGTCGTACATAATGGAAAGGGATGGGTAAATTTTAGCCTCGAGTAATTATTTTGTAACCCTTCCTGTAATTAGTCTGTAACAACTCCCTGGTATATAATTATTATAAGCAAACCTCAATCTTCTTAAAGAACATAGAAAACCAAAACATTAAGTTAAAGAGAAAGCTATACGTGTACGTAGTAAAGAAGAAGAATAATTTTGATAATAATAAGCTCCAACTACAGATGGTCAGATCATAACCAGAGGGAAAAAAAGTATACATGCATGCCCTAGAACAACAAACTAAGAGATCAGTGTAGCTATGGCTAACTAGAACTCAAAAGCAAGAGCTTCCTCCAACAAGTCTTTAGACGTTTGCATCAAAGCAGGGCTCAACCTAAACATGAGAGTACAAAACTCCATCTCATTCAAACTCCCATCACCATCCAAATCACCTTCTCTCAGCATGCACCTCAAGTCTTCATCACTCATCTCCTGCAACCCCAGCAATGCAGAGTTTCTCTTCAAGCTCTCGAATGTGATCATGCCTTTCGCTCCGTCCATTAACAACTGAAACCCGTTGCACAGCTCCTTCATGAACCCTTCTGCTCCCAACCTCTCCACCATGACTGGAAAGAAGTCTTCAAACACAACTCCACCACCTAAAGCCATTGACTATATTAAATTCTGAATGTGTATATACAGAAAGGTGGTGAGCATTGTGAGGGGTGTTATGTGTATATATACACATGAGGGAGTGGAGTCACAAAAGGAGGGAGAAAGATGAAGGTGATGAGGAAAGAGTGGGCTGCGTTGATGACAAAGGTATGTACATGTTGATCAGGGATTGTCCGCGAAGGTTGTTCTTGTTGCAGCCATTTTCTCTAACTTAATTTCATGGCTTCTTCCACATATCTAGTACTTTTCCTCGAAGTTGCATGGGAAAGTAGCACCAATTTGGCATGGTCATTGCAAAGCATTTTCCTTGGAAATTAAGCGTCCTAACACAATTGGTACAGCTGTTTACAAGAATGCCCTTACTACGAAATGAAAACAAACAAGAAACTTGTACACGACAACAATAAAGTTCATTGACGACTTTGATTAATTATCTTCTTGGACAAGAAATGAAGATTATATACTTTTATAATTTCAAGTGTATGCCAGGTGAGAAAACAAAAGGAGCTCTAGCTAGGTTTAGGTTATCTGCATATCTAAGACCTATGGCTTGGCTTGTACAAGACTAATTTACGCGCCAAACACACGGTTTGAATATAAATAAATAAATATGTACATAAATATGCATGGTTGGTTCCGGTTTTGATCGTTGGTTGATCAATGTGGACTAGGTGTTCTGAGATTTCGTCATCCTTTTGAGATGGCCATCTTTGCATCTCTTCATCAATTCATCAAAGATCCTGGACGACCTGGAAAACGAAATGTTAATTAATATCCCATCCCATGACGTTGTCTTCAAATTCAACATATTCAAGTGCCCTACTTTATAAGGATTGTGGAAGGAAACGCATAGTTTTTTAATTCATCTATAGTTGACTTTTCTCAGCTTTTTCTTTCTTGATCTTATACATACATTCACCATCTCACACATATAATATTTGTTTCCCAACGAATATTGAGAATATTTTGATTGTACGTGCTAATTTTCATTGTTAATTATTGTTTTTACACATATGTAAATGTAGGGAGTAATTCTTCTTTATAGACCAATCACAGTTTGACACATATAAAAAAGTAACTCATTAAACTACAAAATAAAAAGTTTTAATACAAATGTCAATACTGTGATTTGTTGCAAAGAGAAAATGACTCTTTATGTGTAAGGAGCCAATCATTTTCCTTATGAGTGCTACTATTTCCCCACCCACCTTATCTTCCCACCCATCATGTAAATTTGAAAATACACAATTTTATCTTTACCCCCACCATTATTCCTAAATGCCCTTTAATTATTAATTCAAGCAAATTCTCCAAACTTTCAGTCAAAGCATGCTTCAAGCCTTCAACCCTTGCCAATCAAAAACACAACCACCCTTTGAGTCATTCAACCTAAAATCATACCAAATAACAAACAAACAAAAAAGAAAGAAGAATCAATTCTAGATCATTTCATTCATCAACAACAAAGGCCTCAACACCCAGGTTTGAGTTCCCCAATCAGTGAGTTTCCTTGCTATCACCACCGACTAGTAAACTTATTTGGACATCTGCAAAAAATAGACAATGATTTCGGTTTATGACCTTATGCAAGCAACACATTAAAAAATTGGCTATATTGAAAAACCCAATATTTTTCATCAACAGGGAACTTTAAATTCTTCCACTTTCCTCATATTTCTTTCATAAAATGACATGAACACAAAAAATACCAAACTTCGAAACAAAATGGTATGTACCCATGAAATGGCCTAGCTCTTTGGTAAATATGTGAGTCTGTAGGGCCAACTCTGGTGGGAGAGAGAATGAGCACTGTAACATCACCCTCGGGCACGTGCTCCAAGAATAAGGAGCAAGGTCTTGCGCTGAATGGGACAGGGGGACTCAGCAGCCCTTGCGATTGATATGGATGAGGGAGAATAGGTGATTTTTTTCCAAGTCCTTAAAAGTCAATATAAGAAGGGATAAATTTATCTTTAAAATTTTGAAGATAAGTAAGTGGGAATATAGGACGGAGGGTGGAAATAGCAGTACTTTTTCCTTATTTATACGTACGTAACAAGACTAGGAATAAGAAATATAGCACAAACATAAGCTTGACGTAGCGTAGCGAACAAAAGTACGTAGTTTCGTTGATAAATCACAAAATCACAGATAGAGATAGTACAACATAGCCTCCCGGCGAGGGAATAAAAATAGCAAATAAAATTGCATAGCAATTAATTGAGTACATTTGATGATTGCTCTGCTCTCTTACAATGTTAGAGCTTCCTCCAACAATTCTTTAGAATTCTGCATCAACTCTGGACTTAACCTAAACATGAGAGTAGAAAACTCCATCTCATTCAAGCACCCATCCCCATCCAAATCGCCTTCCCTCAGCATGCACCTCAAGTCTTCATCACTCATCCCCTGCAAACCAGAAATGCAGAGTTCCTCTTCAAGCTCTCGAATGTGATGACACCTTTCTCCCCATCCATTAACAAGCTGAACCCATTGCTCAACTCCTTCATGAACCCTTCTGCGCCTAACTTCTCCACCATTGTTGGGAAGAAATCTTCGAACACAACTCCGTTACTTCTCGACGCCATTGTATGCTAATTATAACAAGAAGTAATTGAAACTTACTAGTTGCTAGGCTAGGAACTTAAGAACACTATTTATAGTACATACATAATGCTAGTCCAGAGGGGAAAATGGAAAATTTCCAAAAGGGTCGCTTTTGGTGACAGGGAAGGTGCGGATCCTAAGAGATTTGTTTTGTCAAGACTCAAGACTCAAGGGCAGTTGTTGCAGGGACATTATTTTTGATCCTAGAGTTTTCAATGTTTGATTTGATCAGAAAGTTATCTCCTTCCTCGAAGTTGCATGGGAAGCTACTATGCCAGTACTAGCGGCTGGCATGAAAGCTGAGCTCAACTTTCGTTTGGAATGACGAAAGGGCCCATTCTTTAATGAGGCCAATTTTTTTCCATTTGAAAAAGAAAGCAACGTTTTTCTTGCTGTGATGTGAGAAAACAAATAGATCGGAAAAAAAACAAAAAACAAATTAAGAATAGTATTCTTAAAGTACACACAATATTGTGGTTTAAATCCAAAAAAAAAAAACAAAAACAAAAGGGGCGAGAATCGCTTGTGATATATGGTACGTACGTAACGTATATAAATATAATCCTTCATCATGAGAAATGCATGAATATATTTTCTAAAATAATAAAAGTGCTTATATATATAATTCCATTTTAAAGTTATATTAATTATTAAATTGTTGATAAAGTTGAAAACCCAACATTTAAAAAATATTATTCTCGTTGTGATGTTAGACTCTGTGTCTCATTGTGGAGTTAGGACGAAGGTGCAAAACGTGAGCATCTTATTGAAGGATGAAGTAAGATTGAATAAGATGATTTTTGTCTCACGCAAATCTCAGTTTCTCTTCCTCTATCGCTATTCTCAATGTGTGTTCAATATTTTTCTGAAACTGAGGAAAGATTTGTCCATATCTACGGAAGTCATTTCATATATGCCTGCAAATATGTATCAAGTGTTGAGAAAGGTGATGATAGTACATCCTGAGTTAAAGCGGCCAAAGATATTCTTATGAATTTGGTATCTAGGGAAAGTGAACCGCGCTTTCCTGGGGGCCTAGTGCCTGGATTGGAAGTTGGGAAACAATTTTCATCTTCACATAATTTTCAGGGTCTTGCTCATAGTGGGGCTTGCGGCGTTTGGCTGCGTTCGAGGGTCAGGCCCATTACTCCTCCATCAAAAAAATAGACAAAGAAAAAGAAAGAATGAGGAAGTTGGCTTTACCTGCAGATGTTGGAAGACTTTTTTTGGCTTTCCTCGAATAGCAGCCACTTTCCAAGAAAATTCCCTTGTGTCTGTTTGGTACATATTGTCAAGAAAGCCGATTGGTACGTGTGGAGGCCGATTTAGATTCAACTCGTGCCCAGGTTGCATATCCATAAAGAAACAAAAATTACTTTAACTTATACTTACGTGACAATTATTGAACATGGTGTGTACAAAAGTTGAGAGTTTATGTGTCAATTACACGCACGAAATTATTATCGTAATGGTGGATGGTGATTTTAGTGGGGAATTTTCGTGTAAGGATTTCTTCTTGTTTTTATAGGTTGCTCAAAAGGGTATGAAAAGATGATGATTACGTATGGTATGTGGTAATCAAATGGGGCAGCTTTCGTATTATATAGTTCCAGGTTTAAAGGAGTTTTTGACCAAAACAAGTTTAAAGGATTTGAGTATTCATAAAAATCTGCCTTATTATTAGAATCACTATTTTACAGTGCTTGGAGGTTGACACTTCCAAATTCTGAAGGCATACCCCTCAAGCTCTAACTTCTGCTTTTGCCAATTACTCTTCTTAATTGTTTAAGCAAGGGCCTGTTTTGTTGGGTCATAAAATGTTCAAGGGCCTCAACAATCCAGAAATCAACCTTCTTCAATAAAATTCAAGCTAGCAGAGATTGGACCCGAACCCAGAAGGCGAGGTTGGACGCTGGGGTTGTTGACCCTCCCTCTCCCGCGTTAACACACCCCTCTCTCGCCTCACCCCCACCAAAAGTATCATACACTCTAACCCACGCTATCAAAGCTCATTGCCCTTCTTGTCCTTCCCTCCCAACCCAAAAGAAAAAGACCCACCAGCTACAGACTTAACCTCGCCGCCATCGCAGCCGCTACAGCTACCTCCACCCACCGCCGGTTAACAGAATCACCCCATTCGACACCGAATTGAACACACAAGCCACGATCCCATAGCCCCCGCCTTTCATGAAATGCAACATCATAACGCCGTCCAGAACCTGTAGCCATACACCACCGAGTAAACGAGCGTCGTCAACAGTATTGCCAGAACCTAGATCGACTGAGAGAACTCGTGTTGGATCGTGAAGAATGTGCGGAGCATGTGGGAGAATCTAGAGAGGCAGTACATGTACGATCAGAAGAAGACTCGACCCAACCCGAATCGATTGGTTGATACAACACCTTCCTCATTCTCTCTCTTCCCCTCTCTCTATTCGACAGTCATGAACCCCAACTCATCATCCACCCTCTGTATCTCTCTTCCCCCTTTCTCTGTTTGTGGGTTTTGACTTTCTACGATTGAAGCTCACAATTGTGACTGAGACCTAGGGTTTCACCGGGTCTCTCAAATTATGAAATTAGTCGGGTAGGTGTCGTGGTGGGGTGGGGTGGTGATGGTTGGGAAGCGCAGGGTGGTGGGGTGATGGGGCGAGAGGGTTCGTTGGGATGTGGGAGACGGTGGATGGGAGGAGGCGACAAGATGGTTTTGTTTTTATTTATTTTAAATTAATGTATTTATTTAATATGGTTTTCACCAAAAAGTGATAAGAAAATCAACATTGTGTATGTGACTCAAACCCAAAAAAACTTGTTGTATCGAACTCTAAAAGTCGGTAAACTTTATTGTAGTAAACTGAATTTACCCTAAATAATTTTTAACATTGGGGTTTATATGACTCTAGGGGATTTGGGAGGGCACTTTACTAAGAGCAAGGTTCCTCCGCTGCTTGCGGTTGATAATATAGACTACTTGGTTAGTTTGAAGATCGAACCCTTAGGTGTAGAGGAGTCAC
This sequence comes from Prunus kanzakura, assembly GCA_020521455.1. Lineage (NCBI taxonomy): Eukaryota > Viridiplantae > Streptophyta > Magnoliopsida > Rosales > Rosaceae > Prunus > Prunus kanzakura. The sequence continues at coordinate 99,875 of BPUM01000259.1, read as the reverse complement.
CTAAATTCAAAATTTCATAGGCTTAGCCGCAGCAAAGGTTTTAAGGTGAAAGGATGCTGAGGCCACAACACACTATGGTTGATTGCACAAAACATCCTACAATTTTGAAGCCCTTTAATGTTATTCTTGTTTGAGGCTTTAATAGATGAGATTGACTATGTTGTTAGGGTTTTGAGTTTGGGGAAGAAAATAGTAAAGTAGGAAAAGAAAGAGAGAGAAAAGAGATATTGAGATAATGAGGTGTTTTTGGCGGCAAGGAGGAGAGGGGTTGACACCGACGGGATGGGTTGGTTGACCAAGTTGGATGGGTGGGGGGTTGGTTGAGGTTGCGTGGGTCGATGGGCTGTAATGGCTGTTGTTTTTGGTTTTTTATTTAATAATTAGCTTTGTTTTTGTTTTATTTTTATTAAAAGAGTTAACACTGTTATGTTAGAAGTTAAATATAAGGACATGTGCCAGTAAATTAGAAGGGTAACAGAAAAGCACTGGGGAAAAGGGTAACAAAGAAAATTGGACTCCCTAAATTCTAATCCCTTTAGCGCATAACTCGGTTTTTAAATACTTATATTTGTCCTCTTATCAATGAATTCCTATCGTTGATTATATAAAAAACAACTGGTGCTAACAACATAAAGCGAATAATGAATTAATTTGCAGTTAGGCCTACATGTTTCTTTAGCCCACTCCAAAAATAGGACCTTATGATATAATATATAATATATTTCCAATTTTGAGTCAAGTTGAAGCGTTTCCATTCATTCAAAGAAAGGGCACGTGCGTGTCCAACCCAACGACTCCAAACCCGTCCAACGTGATGCCTTGTGTGGCAGCCGCGCTAATTGATTCTTTAAATTTGTCAAAGTCCACGTCTTTATATGCGTGTAACAACCCACATTACCTGGAACAAAATATACCAACCATTTTTGTCCTTTCAATTCGAGGATGGAGTAGTTAAAGACTCGACTTCTAATCATTTTCACCTAACCGGAGTTAAACAATCAAATTCTTTATTTTTTTAGGTATTGTAAGTCATCCAAAACGACATCTATTATTACTAAGTTAATAGTGAGTCGTCCTTACTGCCATGATGCCATCTCCTAATTAAGAAGACCAGATGTTTTCCGTTTAAAACTTATACCATGTGACGTGATCAACGTGAGGTCAACGCTTATATTCTACGAGGCTCCCTTCCCCATCACAAAGGCAACATAAACACATGAAAAATGAAGATTTAAAAAAAAAACATAATTTTACAGTAAATATACTAAATCATCAGTCAAAGCCAATTGAGGGTTGGGTTCAGTTGGTAAGGTCCTTACACTGTGTGTAGCCTCATTAGTGTTTGAGTCCCGTTGTCTGCAGTCCTCATTAGTGCACGATCTATAATTTCCTATATAAATCCATATCGATAACAACCTGGCCAGTTTAGGTGCCACAAGCAAGTTCTTCAAGTTTGAAATTGTGAGTCTGCTCTGACGTTGATGGTGAGAGTAATCAATCTCTCCCCTAAAATTTTTTTTCATTAAAAAAAAAAAAATCATCGGCCGAACTACTTTGAAAATTAGGACCACACGGGGGAGGTAGCTGTCTAATTAATTTAAAGTTAAGTAACAAACAAGTCAAGTAACCGGTTGGAAATTCATCAAAAAAGTACCGGTTGGGAAATGGTGGAACGTTCCTAAAATTCTCTACTGGCTCACCGGCTTTTTTCTGCGGGGGACCACTGGGTCAATTCTTATTTTAGGAAACAATTTATTAATTTTTACCAAAAAATAAAAAGGAATCAATTTATGGAATTGTATCTTCCATTTAGGAAAGAATTGAGCAGTTGGCAGCCCCTAATAGTAATAAACAAATATATTTATTGAAATGTGTCTCTTAAACCGCGTCAACGGCATGTGATGTGATTGTGATCTTCAATTGTTTTCACGACTACAAATATTCGTTTCATCCAAATAAGTCCTTTTGCGTAGATCCAAGGCTCAAGGCCAAAGCAGAAACAAGTCACCACCAAAACCAGTCAAGCCTAAAACAATTTTCAAATGCAAGATTGTCGCCTAACTCCGCAGTCCAGAAGAAACTCACCCATGCGAGAGTCAGAGTAAGACAACCAGCACAAAGCCGCCATTAAAGCCTATTCGCTGACTTCCGCACCATTACTTCTAGACAGTTTCTCTCTGTTTAGATGCATGTCTGCAATTCTTGAGTTTGTCAGATGATGGGCATCTTCGCTAGCGAAAACCCAGGTCTCAAGATCCATCTTTTCTCCTTCCTCTTCACTTTCTACTCCTCTCTTGCTCTGTTTTGCTCTGCTGCCAGTTCAATTACGCAAGGCCGATCTTTAAGAGATGGAGAGACTCTATTTTCTGACGGCGAAAAGTTCGAACTGGGATTCTTCAGCCCTGAGAATTCATTGTCCCGGTACGTTTGGATTTGGTATTACACATTTCAAACTTCAGAGCCATCAGTCATATGGGTTGTCAAACAGAGCAAGGCCAATTTTTGATTAGAGCTGGGATCTTGAAATTGGAAGCGATGGGAATGTGGTGGTTGTAGATGGAAATAACACCACAGTCTGGTCTAGCAATGCTTCAGCCTCCTCTAAATCCACAGCCATACTCCATGATGAAGGAAATCTTGTTCTTTCAAGCAGCGGCGATACCAGCAAGGAGTATTGGCAGAGCTTTGGTGACCCAACAAATACATTTTTGCCTGGCATGAAAGTTGAGGTGAATTCTGCAAAAGGAGAGAACAGGTTTTTGACTTCTTGGAAGTCAGAAAATGATCCATCTCCAGGAGCGTATTCGATTGGGAGTTGATCCACGCGGATCACCACAGATAGTGATATGGGAAGGATCAAATCAGGCGGTGGAGAAGTGGCCATTGGACAAGCGTTGTTTATTGGTCTTCCAAATATGCAACCACATACTCATATGGTTTAAGCTTAGTGATGATAATGGGAATGGAAGCATGTATTTTACTTACACACCATGGAATGTTTCGGATAAGTTGAGGTTTCAGATAAGTGGGATGGGTATGAAGAGCAGCTTAGGTGGGTGGGAGATAAAACCAGTGGGAAGTGATACAGTCTCAGCCTAACAAGTCCAATGACTGTGAGCTTTACAACAGGTGTGGCAAGTTTGGGGTCTGTAGTGCATCGCATGGTTCGGGTTCGGAGTGTAGTTGTATGCATGGATTTCAACCAACGGATTGGGATCAATGGATTAGGAGAAATTGGTCAGATGGGGTGTCTAGAAGACCCTGTTACAGTGTCAAAGAAATAGAATAATTGGAACAGAGGAAAATGATGAAGAAGATGGGTTTGTAGGTCTAAGGTGTGCCAAGTTGCCTGATTTTGCAGACTTAGTTGTTCCTGTTTTCAGATGAGAATTGTGAGGAGATTTGTCTTGAGAATTGGTTCTTGCACTGCATATGCATTTGTTCAAGGGATTGGTTGTATGATATGGACCGAGGACTTGCTGGATGTCCAAAAATTTACAAAGGGGGGAAATACGTTGAACATTCGTCTTGCGCATTCTGATTTAGGTAAAATTAATTCTTCCTTCGGCTTTATTGGAGTTTATTTTTTTTTGTCTCTGTTAATCTTTGCTATAACCAAAAGGCCAGTACTAGCTTTCTTTGTCATCGTTGAGGTTTCTGGTTTTGGTTTGTTTTTCTCATACAAGAGAAATCAAGGTGAATTGGAGTCACTTTTCTGTTGGTGTAAAATTGAAGTCACTTCATTGTGCTACACACATGACTTCAACTGAAAAAACCACTCTAATACCTTTTCTTTTGTCTCCTTTTATATATAGGTGGCAAGAAAAAATTATCCACCCCTGTGATAATAGTAATTCTTCTGTAGCGGGAGCACTCTTCTTAGTCATCTTCACTGTTGCTATTATGGAGGTTTAAAGCAAAACTGAAAGGTAGGATACACAGTTTCCCTTCCTTATGGTGAATGAGAGGGTCTATATCTTTAGGCAACTTACGAAAATGTCGACTGTTCCATTATATAACCTTCTTTCCATTTTGTTTCTAACTTGTTCTTTTGTTATATCTAGTGTTGCCCACCACTTCTTCTATTTCATGGTTTGAGGAGCAACGATCTCACCAATACTCGATGCTAGCAAGAGCAATGAATTCTCAACAGATGTTTCAGGGTCAATTGACCTTTTGCAGAAGGGAATCAAGTAAATGGATCTGAGTTACCATTGTTCAATTCACTTGTGTAGCAGCTGCTACAAATAACTTTTCTGAAGAAAACAAGCTTGGAATGGGGGTTTTTGGTACCGTTTACAAGGTGAATTTATATGATGAGCATGTCTGCAAGTATTAAAGTTAGCTGTTATGTACTAGAGATTTTACTCTTTTTTTTTCTTTCTCCGATTACTAGGGTAACCTTCCAGGACTACAAGAAGTAGCTATAAAAAGACTTTCGAGAAGGTCTGGCCAAGGCTTGGAGGAGTTTAAAAATGAGATTAGGTCTGATTGCTAAGTTACAACACAGGAATCTTGTTAGACTATTAGGATGCTGCATTCAAGGAGAAGAAAAAGATACTGCTTTATGAATACATGCCAAACAAAAAGCTTGGATTTCTTTCTTTTCGGTATGTTCTCTTTCAGCTAATTAACGTATTCTTTTGCATCAAAATATGTACTTCAAATTCATAGCATTGTGGACATATAGGGATTGTTATTAGGAGGTGGTTTGTTTCACTTAGTAGTTGCTTTTTTTGGTAAAATGGCAGATTCGTCCAAGCAAGCACTACTGGATTGGAGAAAACGCTTTGTCAATTATTGAAGGGATTGCAAGAGGGCTCCTTTATCTCCATAGAGATTCTAGACTTAGAATAATTCATCGAGACCTAAAAGCTAGCAACATTTTGCTAGATGCAGATATGATTCCCAAAATTTCAGACTTTGGTATGGCAAGAATATTCGGGGGGAACCAAAATGAAGCAAATACAACCCGAGTTGTTGGAACATAGTAAGAATGACTTGTTGAAACTAATATAACCTATTTAGATCATTTCAAAGTTTATTAATCTAATTTTCAAATATCCATGATGCAGTGGTTATATGTCACCTGAATATGCAATGGAAGGTCTGTTTTCTGTTAAGTCAGATGTCTACAGCTTTGGGGTATTGTTGCTAGAGATTGTGAGTGGCCAGAGGAACATTAGTTTACGCTCATCAGAACACTTAAGCCTCATTGGATTTGTAAGTTTATACATGATGTTTTGAGTATTAAATGCTATCTATTACTTCTCTAGTCAGTACTATTCAGAAACTGTAATGATGAAATGAATTTTTGGAATGTTTTCAGGCATGGCATCTTTGGAATGAGAATAGAGCAATGGATCTCATTGATCCTTCCATTGCAGAAACATGTTCCCAAAATCAAGCTGAATTATTGCGATGCATACAAGTAGGGCTATTGTGTGTGCAAGACTCTGCAATTTCTAGACCAACTATGTCGTCCGTGGTGTTAATGCTGGAGAGTGAAACTGCAAATCTTCAATTGCCAATACAACCTATATTTACTTCAATTAGGAGATATGTGGATACAAAATTTAGTACAGACGGCCAGGATTTAGCATCCTCAAATGATGTCACAATTACAATGGTAGATGGGAGGTGACATATAAACTTGCTACATGTTTATATGCTATTCCATCTATTATTGGGGTAAAGTAATGTGTATAGTCTATAGTTTTGGTTAAACAATTGTGAGGGTAAAAAGTAAATACTCATACCAGAGTTCTAATAGAGATTGCAGTTTTGGTTTTTGATGACTGTCATACTCAATAGCATGCCTCGTTGGCACCACCATCCTTCTCCACTTTCTAATCACACATGCATGATAAGTGGAAGAACCTACTAGTTATGCCACAACCAATTTTGCAGATTCCCTTAAAAAAAAAAAATTTCTAACAATTTTGATCCATGCAGATGCTTGTCTCACCTATTAAAAATAAATTTGAAGACAGTAAAATTCAACCTTTAAAGAATGACCACGGAAAGAAAAGCACTTCCATTCTCAGAATATGTATCTTGTACCTTGTACCTTGCTCTGTTAAACATTTATGAAGTAGGCACCTCAAGAATCAAATCTGTTATACATTGGTCTGATTGAAACATCCCATGCTTTCAATACATCCAAGTCCAAGGTAGTCATTGAATTTAAGCAGAGAAGAGAGCTGCACATAATAGTCAGACACTGATAAAGGTCAGCATAGACTTTGTGCTCCCCTGTCCAGACAGGAGAGCCATTGATTGAGATGGGCCATAACATGGGGTTCACATTGATCAACGGCTCCCTATGCACGCATAGATTAGTAGACTACATTAATCAGTCAAAATATCTCCACAAGGAGCCAATATCTATTTCAAGGTTTTCTGCGCTTGACTTTAAAATTCAATTTTTTTTTTCATAATGAAGTTTCCAAATGTGCTTCGTCCATGTTGATGTTGCGTAAGAAAATTAACAAGCATCAAATGTGAATCCACTTGCTTAGATATCATCTGAATTTTATACCAAAACAGTGTTTTATTTCAGTATTGCTTTTCTGGACAACATAATAGGATTTAAATGGGTATTATTAGAGCTGAAACTATTGCTAGTGCTTTAAATTCTTCCATGTTTTTCCTATTCTTCTTCAGCTTGCTTCTGTCACAGCACCATTGTGCTGAAGTTTATGACATAACTCCTTCACAACCATTATCACAGGGACAAAACCTTGTCTCTCCTGGCCACATTTTTGAACTGGGTTTCTTCAGTCCTAATAACTCGGCTAATAAGTATGTGGGGATATGGCACAAGGATATATTTCCTCGTAAAGTTGTATGGGTGGCCAACAGAGAAAATCCTATTGCAGCTTCAGACACCTTGGCTAGTTTGACAATTAGCAGCAGTGGGAATTTGGAGCTTGTAGATGGCAAACAGAATTCTGTTTGGTCAACCAATATTTCAGTGCCATCTAAAACTTCAGCTGCAGTTCTTTCAGACACTGGAAACTTTGTTGTCAAAGATGATGGTATAGCAGCTGCTGATCCATTGTGGCAGAGTTTTGATCATCCTCGTGATACAATTCTACCAGGCATGGTGGTTGGATTTGATACTAAATCTGGGAAGAAGAATTTATTGACTGCATGGAAAAGTGAGAGTGATCCATCAGCTGGGATATTCTCTGCGGGACTTGGACCCCAGACTCCATCACAAGTGTTCATTTGGATTAATGAATCAACTCCCTACTGGAAAACTGGGCCATGGGATAAATCGAAGTTCATTGGTGTACCAGAAATGGATGATCGATATCAAAGTGGATTTACTCTAGTTGAGGACGTGCAGCAGGGAACAAAGTATTTTTCTTATAAGTTATTTGACGGTACTCTCTCATATCTAGACCTCTCTTATGAAGGAGTACTTACGTTGATGGTTTCAGACAATGGCAGCAACTGGTTTCGTAACTGGGAGGCACCAACGAATCCATGTGACATTTATGGAACATGTGGACTTTTTGGGGTTTGCAAAGCTTCCAAATCTCCAACTCCAACTTGCAAGTGTTTGAAAGGTTTTGCACCCAAGTCACATGAGGAATGGAGGAAAGGAAACAGGACAGGAGGGTGTGTGAGGCAAACCAAATTGTTTTGCGAGAGTAACACCAGTAATTCAGTTGTTTCAAGTGGAAAAGAAGACGGGTTTAGGCAGGTGGAAAGGTTAAACTTGCCAGATTTTCATGAGTATATTGCAGATATGGATGTTGATGAGTGCAAGATAGAATGCCTAAAGAATTGTTCGTGCCTGGCTTATGCATATGTTACTAATATAGGGGTGTTTGGTCTGGTCCAAAGACCTTATTGATATACAAGACTTTGCCTCTGGCGGATCAGAGCTTTTTATTCGCCTAGCTCACGGAGAATTAGGTATATGATAATATTGCTTGCACAACTCTAATGATCAATATCTTTTCTTTAGTCTAATACTTTATGTGTTCAAATTCATTTCAGGTGAAGGAAAGCCAATAAAGTTAATTATCAGCCTCACAGCCATTTGCTTTATCGTTGTCTTGGGTGCCTTAGTTTTCTGTGTGCACAGGTTGCGAGCGAAACAAAGGGGTAAGAGAACGATATAGAGGGATATCAGCTGATGCATTACTACTTGATCTCTCCCTTCCTCTCTCTAAAATATATTATCAAATTAGCATAGCTTCCATGGATAACTTCATAAGTTCATATTTTACTTGTTGATATCCAAAACTTGATAGCCTTTCTATGATGAAGTAGGTAGGCTAATTGGTCTGACTTGTTTTTTTCGCTCTGACTCGGTATTTGATTGCTATCTGTGCCAAATCAGGAAAAATCAAAGTTAAACAAAGTTCTTTCAATTCTCTGATGTGAATGAGAATTCAAGAGAGAATCTTCAAGAGTATATAAGAAAACATGATCCATCAGAGCTATTCATCTATGATTTTGACAGCATATTAATTGCAACAAACAATTTCAGCATCACAAACAAACTCGGGGAAGGAGGATTTGGCCCTGTTTACAAGGTGATTATTTATTTATTTTTCTATTTTTGAAGGAAAAATATAGTATTGCAGAAGCTGCAATATACAGACATGAATGCAATGATTAATTTGCAGGGCAAGCTACAGGAAGGGAAGGAAATAGCAGTTAAAAGACTATCAAGTAGCTCAGGACAAGGCATAGAAGAGTTCAAGAATGAGATGCTGTTGATATCCAAACTCCAACATAAAAATCTTGTTAGGATCATGGGATGCTGCGTCCATGAGGATGAGAAGTTACTGATTTATGAGTTCATGCCAAACAGAAGCTTGGATACTCTTCTATTCGGTTAGTTTCACTGGAGGTTTATGTTTGGCTGCAGTTTCTCTTTGTTACCTGTCTACTTCTTTGTTAAACTAATATAATTGATAATCCCTTAGTTCTTTGTACTATGCTGTACTAGGGGGCTCATAAAGATTCTTTTAGAAACAAAAACAATCAAGCAAGACAGCCTGCAGATATAATCCTCATAGTTATTAAATGAATTGCATAATATGTGAGTTCAGTTCACTATAAAGTCGAAGAGACAATGTTGAACTAGACCTGGAAATGAATTTCAATTTAATTACATTTACACCCCTGTTTCACTATTGTTTCATACAACTATGTCACTATTTTCTAGCAATTAAAGGCTGAAAATTATTGGTTACATTTCGAATGTTTTCATTGATTAGATCCAGTGCGGCAAACCTGAGCTTGATTGGGCAGACGCTTCAATATTATTCAGGGTGTTGCTAGAGGGCTTCTGTATCTCCACCATGATTCTTGTTATGAAAGGTAATACATAGAGATTTGAAGGTCAGTAACATTCTCTTGGATGAGAACATGAACCCAAAATTTCAGATTTTGGATTGGCACGTATCATTCAAGGGACACAGCATCTAACAAATACTCAGAGGGTTGTGGGAACACTGTAAGCATCATTCCTTTTTCTGTTCTTGGAAGAACAACACAGCTTAACTTTCAATGTTAGTGAATTTATATGGAAGATTAGTTGCATGACATTGTGATACAAATTTTTGGTTGCATTCTTAAGATCAGAAACCAAGATAGCAATTTTGCCAGTTAAATACTAATGAATTGATTGTGCAGGGGCTACATGTCTCCGGAGTATGCCATGGGAGGGATATTTTCTGAAAAATCTGATGTATATAGCTTTGGGGTCCTGCTATTGGAGATTATTGGTGGCATGAAGAATACCAGCTTCAGTTACTGTGACCAACAGCTAGGCTTCCTAGCTTATGTACGTTAACAATTACAGCTGAATGTGAAATTGTGAGTTTATGAGCAGTCTCCTTCATATGGCCTAAAGTCTAACAATTCTACACAACCTATATGAATTTTTGTCAGGCATGGCACTCATGGAATGAAGGCAGGGGATTGGAGTTGGTTGATAAAGTATTGGCTGATTCATCTTCCTCATCAGAAGTAATGAGATGTGTGCATATTGGACTTCTTTGGCGTACAAGACAATGCTGCAGATAGGCCAATCATGCCAGATGTAGTTTTCATGCTAAGTAGTGAGACAGATCTTCCACAACCTAAACGGCCTATATTTACCTTCCAAAACTCAGTCTCTGATCCTCAGCCAAAGTATGACAATATTTTCTCCACAAATGACGCTACGATAACAATAATTGAAGGACGGTAAGGTAAGAAATAGAAAATTGTTACATCAAATGCAATGAGCATTCTGAAGTGTTCTTACACATATAGAAGGTTTTCTTTTCGGTGTACAAAACAACCTTTTTTTATTGGGACCGTAAATGAAGGTTTTCCTAAAAGCAGAGACTAGCCTGGTCCTTGATTGTGTACATTGTTACTCTTGGTAATCCTTGGTTGTAACTATTGCTTACTTCTCTACCAACGAGATTTTCCATGTTAAATCTTTCTCACAAATGGGAAGGCCACCAAATCAAAGATTCTAAGGAAATATGGAACTGAGAAAATTAATTATTGATTCAATATTGAATGAAGGTTGCCAAACTGAATTATTAATATTCTAACTTGCCTCATTGGCCGCTGCTTTCCAATCTGAATTGCATGGTTTGCCTGCAGTTTGCATGTCAAAATCACATATACATGACAATATGAAATGTGTTAATCAGTTATGAAGTAAGTTCCTCGAGAATCATTTTAGTCCCTAACATCCCATATCCTAACATCCAAGCTGGTAATTGACTCGATGCAGAGAAGAGAGCTGTACATAATAATCGTCAGACCTGGATGGATCCTACCATTGATATTTGCAGTGTGGAAGAGTTCCAGGTGGCTGAGCCATTGATTGGGATGGGCAGTACCATGAGGTTCACATTGCTTTAATGGCTCTGAGTTGGCCACGAGGAGCAACTAAATGACTCATATGTCCTGTACTACAAACACTGAACCATGTGATTTAGTCAAACTTGTCTGCGCATGACTTTAAAAAGCATTGGTAGAATTTTCTTCATAAAAAAATGGAAAAGTCAATTTTCTCATAGTGAAGATTACTAATATGCTTCACGTAGGGTGCATCTGAATTTTAGCCCAACGTAGTATTTAATTGTCACTGTTGGGTTTCTATTAGCGCTTTAAGTTCCACCATGTTCATCCTATTCCTCTTCAGCTTGCTTCTGTCACAGCATCATTGTGCTGAAGTTTATAACATATCTTCTTCACAACCATTAGCACAGGGACAAACCCTCGTCTCCCCTGGCCGCAATTTTCGAATTGGGCTTCTTCAGTCCCAATAATAATTCTGATAATAACAAGTACGTGGGGATATGGCACAAGAACATACTTCCTCGAAAAGTTGTTTGGGTTGCTAACAGAGAAAAGCCTATTGCAGCTGCAGACACCTTGGCTAGTTTGGCAATAAGCAGCAATGGGACTCTGGAGCTTGTAGATGGCAAACAGAATTCTGTTTGGTCAACCAATATTTCAGTGCCATCTAATACTTCAGCTGCAATGCTTTTAGACAGTGGAAACTTTGTTGTCAAAGTCAGTATAGGAGCAGCTGATCCATTGTGGCAGAGCTTTGATTATCCAAGTGACACACTTCTACCAAGCATGCTGCTGGGATTCGATAGCAAATCTCGAATGAAGAAAGTTTTGACCGCCTGGAAAAGTGAGAGTGATCCATCAACTGGGATGTTCTTGGTTGGACTTACACCACAGGTGCCATCACAGGTTGTAATTTGGATGAATGGATCAACTCTCTACTATAGAAGTGGGCCATGGGATAATCAAAGTTCATCGGGGTACCGACGATGGATGATGAATATCAAAGTGGATATAACCTAGATGATAATGTGCAGCAAGGAACAAAGTATTTTTCTTATAATATCCTTGACAAAACTGTGCAGGCATATATAGACATCACTTCAGAAGGTATACTGAAGCTTATGGATTCCGTAAATGGAGAGAACTGGAATCTTCAGTGGGCAGCACAAAAGAATTCATGTGACAAATATGGAGCATGTGGACCTTTTGGGGTTTGTAGAGCTTCTGAGTCTCCAACTCCAATCTGCAAGTGTTTGAAAGGGTTTAAACCTAAGTCACCTGAGGAATGGAGCAAAGGAAACAGGACAGCAGGGTGTGAGAGGAAAACCAAATTGTTTTGTGAGAGTAACACTAGCAAGTCAGTCACTTCGAGAGGAAAAGGAGATGGGTTTTCGAAGATGGTAAGGTTGAAAGTACCAGATTTTCATGAATATATCACGTCTTCGGATGCTGTAGAGTGCAAGATACAATGCCTAAATAATTGTTCTTGCTTGGCTTATGCATATGTTGATAATATAGGGTGTTTGGCCTGGTCCAAAGACCTTACTGATATACAGGAGTTTTCGTCTGGCGGAGTAGATCTTTTTATTCTCCTAGACCGTGCAGAAATAGGTAAACGATGATAATATTGCTTGCACTGCTTTAAGTAGAAATATCTTTTCTTTTCTGTCTCACACTGTTTGCATTACAACTTCATTTTTTCAGATGAAGGAAATCGAACGAAGTTAATTGTCAGCCTCACAGTTACTGGTTTTATTAGTATCTTGGGTGCCATAGTGTTTGGTTTGCACAGGTTGCGAGCTCACCAAAAGGGTAAGAGAGAGCGGGGGATGCAATTCATTTGTGTAAGCTAACAAAGAAATTTTATGGTTTGATCTGACTCAGTTTTTGATTGTTATATTTGCCAAATCAGGAAAAATCAAAGTAACAACAAAGTTCTTTAAAGTGACTGATACTACTGAGACTTCAAGAGACACTCTTCAAGAATATATTAGAAACCAAGATCCATCAGAGCTATTCATCTATAATTTTGATAGCATATTAATCGCTACAAACAATTTCAGCATCTCAAACAAACTCGGGGAAGGAGGATTTGGTCCAGTTTACAAGGTTATTATTTATTTCTGTTATCTCTTTCTAAAGGAAGATATAGTATCACAACATCTATACAATTCTACACAACTACAAGATAAGAACATGAATACCTTGATTAATTTGTAGGGTATGCTACAAGAAGGGAAGGAAATAGCAGTAAAAAGACTATCTAGTAGCTCAGGGCAAGGCATAGAAGAGTTCAAAAATGAGACATTGTTGATGTCCAAGCTCCAACATAAAAATCTTGCTAGGATCATGGGCTGCTGTGTCAAAGAAGATGAGAAGTTACTGATTTATGAGTTCATGCCAAACAGAAGCTTGGACACTCTTCTATTTGGTTAGTTTCACTGGACTTTATCTTTGTAATTTGCCTACTAACTTAAAGCCACAAATGAATTCACATGAACTAAATGTTCGGGCACAAAGAATCAAAATTATTTTCGATTGATGCAAAGAATCACTGATTTATTTGCAATACAAACAGTCAAGCAAGACATCCTGCAGATTTAATGCTCATAAATGTAAACTGAATTGTATACCACATGAGTACATTTCAGTTCTTGATAAAGTATAAGAGACAATGTTGAACTAGACCTCAATTTTGAATCTGATTGCACCCCTGTTTCACTATTGTTCATATAAATGCTTCAGTATTTTCTATAGCAATTTAAGGTTAAAAATCTAGTGACAGTCAACGTTTTCATTGTACAATGCATGGGATATATGAATGAAACTATTGGTTATATTTTGAGTGTTTGCATTGATTAGATCCAGTGCGGCGACCTGAGCTTGATTGGGGCAGACGCTTCAATATTATTCAGGGTGTAGCTAGAGGGCTTCTTTATCTCCACCATGATTCCTATTTGAAGGTAATACATAGAGATTTGAAGGTCAGTAACATTCTCCTGGATGAGAACATGAACCCAAAAATTTCAGATTTTGGATTGGCACGTATCGTTCAAGGGACACAGAATCTAACAAATACTCAGAGGGTTGTGGGGACACTGTAAGCATCATTCCCTTTCCTATTCTTGGAAGAACATCAAAACTTAATTTTCAATGTTCTGCATTTGGCCATAATGCCATTCATATCTATATATTAGTGAATTTATACGGAAGCAGCAGAGATAACATGTAGGAAATCTAGCTGTACCATTCATTTTATTTAGAGCCCTGCAATCTTAACTGAAATATTAGTTGCATGCCATTAAGAGATAAATTTTGTGGCCCTTTTCTTAAGACCAGAAACAAAGAAGAAATATTGTCAGTTAAAATACTACTGAATTGCCTTTGCAGTGGCTATATGTCTCCGGAGTATGCCATGGGCGGGATATTTTCTGAAAAGTCTGATGTCTATAGCTTCGGGGTCTTGATATTGGAGATTATTAGAGGCAGGAAGAATACCAGCTTCTATTACTATGAACAACATCTAGGTTTCCTAGCTTATGTAAGTTCACACTCGAAATCTTATAAATTGTTAAACAATCTATATGAAGCTAAATACATATATATGAAATTATGTCAGGCATGGCACTTATGGAATGAAGGCAGGGGATTGGAGTTGGTTGATGAAATATTGGCAGATTCATATTCCTCATCAGAAGTGATGAGATGTATGCACATTGGGCTTCTTTGTATACAAGACAAAGCTGCAGATAGGCCAACCATGCCAGATGTAGTTTTCATGCTAAGTAGCGAGACAGATCGTCGACAACCAAAGGAGCCAATATTTACCTTCCAAAACTCAGTCTCTGATCCTCAACCACAGTCTGAAATTATTTTCTCAGCAAATGAAGCTACCATGACAATGATCCAAGGACGATAAGCAATATCAAATTTTTGCATCTAGTGACCTTTGGCCATTCTGTATAGAAGTTTTCCTTTTGTTTTAGAAAACAACCCCCGTTTTGTTTTAGCATTTTTTCTTGGGAATTGGTATAGTGAATGAAGAAACTGATTATTCCATTTAATATTCAAGGTCCATTTGATTAGATTTGAAAAATTGAATTTTTTTTTCATATTGATATTGAATCAGATTGATTTCTATATATATATAAATAAAAAAAGGTCAATATTCAACGAACAAACACCCAATTGGATTATTGTATGTTTAATATACAATGTCTTTTTGTTTTGACTGTTGACCTGGAGCCTTAAGAATGATTATAAAGCTTTCTGAATGTTCGAAGACCCCAGCTTGCCTCCTCAAAGAGAGAGGTAAATATGCGAACCCATTTAACTCAGACTGGCTCGAGACAGCGACCAAGGACGACAGAGATTGACCCGCTGTAACTCGTTAATACGGCTCGGTGGAAAAATGGCGACAAAGATTTGACTTTGTTTGGCTTGCTGTAAATTTGAGGTTCGTAGCAACTTCCCACGAATTGTTTGTTTTTCCGAAAATATTTCGTTTTTCTTTCTGCTAAAATATGAATATGGGTTTTGAATATGTTAGGTTCTTATTATATTCTTCTCCATAAGGAGGTATATATAAGAGTTTACATGAGTGCTTTACAAGGAATTAGATCCAGTAAAGGATTAGGAAAGTATCTCCTAATTATACAATGATTTGACAACTATATAAAATAGGAAAGTAAATCCCTTAATTAACCAAGGAAATAAATCTATAAAATAGGAAAGTAAATCCCCTAATTAATCAAGGAAATAAATCTCCTTGATTAATTAGGAGACTCACTTCAACACTCCTCCTCAAGTTGGTGCATATACGTCACAAATGCCCAACTTGGTAAGTGAGTCTTGAAATTCGTAGCACCCAAGTCGATAATCCATGCAATTCAGGCAGAATCTTTGGTGATCGGTCGTTTGTTCGGGCGACTGGTCGTTTGCTTCGGGCGACCGGTCGTTTGCTTCGGGCGACCGGTCGCTTTCTTTCGGGCGACCGGTCGTTTTGAGTCTGCAATAAGAGAAGTAAAAAGTGATATGAGAATGTGAGGGATTTTGATTTGAGGAATCTGATTTGAGGAATTTGATGTATGAATTTGATGTAGGAATTGGATTTGAGAGGTATGTGTATAAGATTTGAGGAATTTGATATGATATGATATGATATGATTTGATATGATTTAATTTGATTTGATTTGATTTGAGTATGAGAAATTTTGTTGAAGTGAGTCTCCTAATTAATCAAGGAGATTTATTTCCTTGATTAATTAGGGGATTTACTTTCCTATTTTATAGATTTATTTCCTTGGTTAATTAAGGGATTTACTTTCCTATTTAATGTAGTTGTCAAATCATTGTATAATTAGGAGATATTTTCCTAATCCTTTACTGGATCTAATTCCTTGTAAAACACTCATGTAAACTCTTATATATACCTCCTTATGGAGAAGAATAAAAATAAGAACCTAACATATTCAAACCCATATTCATATTTTAGCATGGTATCAAAGCAATCGATCCTCGGTTGTCTCTAAATTCTCATATCAAACCTTCTCCTCCCCTCCTCTTCAAGGGGGGGAGGGGGAGTGAAAAAGGATCTGTTTCTCATTATCATGGAGATTTTGCCTCTTTCTTGACTTCGACATACCCTTCTCTTCAGGGGGAGAAGAGAATTGAAGAGAAGTTTGTGTCCTTTTAGCCGTGTTCGCAGGGTTTCTGTGTTCCTTAGCCGTGTTCGCAGGGTTTTCTGTGTTCCTTAGCCGTGTTCGCAGGGTTTCTGTGTTCCTTAGCCGTGTTCGCAGGGTTTCTGTGTTCCTTAGCCGTGTTCGCAGGGTTTCTGTGTCCTTTAGCCGTGTTCACAGGGTTTCTGTGTCCTTTAGCCGTGTTCACAGGGTTTCTGTGTTCTTTACATTCCTCGTATCATATTCCTCATATCCTCGTATCCTAAATCAAATTCCTTGTTCAGATTCAGATTTTCATACCCACATCCTCATATACTCTTATCTTGAAACCCTAAACACACCTTTTTTCTCTTATTCTTAAATCCTTCCGCTGCCATGGATATCGTTTCCCAACCCGAATCCGAATCCGAATCCCAACCTTCCAACCTGAATCTGAATCCGAATCCGAATTCAAATCCCTCAAATCTAAAGTCCTCAAATGCCTTATCTTAAATTTCTCATACTCAAATCAAATCAAATCATATCAAATCAAATCAAATCATATCAAATCATATCATATCATATCATATCATATCATATCATATCAAATTCCTCAAATCTTATACACATACCTCTCAAATCCAATTCCTACATCAAATTCATACATCAAATTCCTCAAATCAAATTCCCTCATATTCTCATATCACATCTTACTTCCGCTGCGATGTCAGGAATCCCTACGATTCTCCCTCTTATTGCAGACTCAAAACGACCGGTCACCTGAAGCAAACGACCGGTCGCCCGAAGCAAACGACCGGTCGCCCGAAGCAAACGACCGATCGCCAGAGACTTTGCCTGAATTGCATGGATTATCGACTTGGTGGTACGTATTTCTTGACTCACTTACCAAGTTGGGCATTTGTGACGTATATGCACCAACTTGAGGAGGAGTGTTGAAGTGAGTCTCCTAATTAATCAAGGAGATTTATTTCCTTGATTAATTAGGGGATTTACTTTCCTATTTTATAGATTTATTTCCTTGGTTAATTAAGGGATTTACTTTCCTATTTAATGTAGTTGTCAAATCATTGTATAATTAGGAGATATTTTCCTAATCCTTTACTGGATCTAATTCCTTGTAAAGCACTCATGTAAACTCTTATATATACCTCCTTATGGAGAAGAATAAAAATAAGAACCTAACATATTCAAACCCCATATTCATATTTTAGCAAATTTGAGATAAGACATTTGAGGACTTTGGATTTGGGAGAATTTGGAAACGATATCCATGGCAGCGGAATGATTGAAGAATAAGATAAAAAAGATGTGTTTATGGTTTCGGGATAAGAGTATATGAGGATTCGGGTATGAAGATCTGAATCTGAAACTGGAAATACGAGGAATATGATATGAGGAATGTGATTTTGGGTACGAGGAATACGATATGAGGAATGTAAAGAACACAGAAACCCTGTGAACACGGCTAAAGGACACAGAAACCCTGCGAACACGGCTAAGGAACACAGAAATCCTGCGAACACGGCTAAGGAACACAGAAACCCTGCGAACACGGCTAAGGAACACAGAAACCCTGCGAACACGGCTAAGGAACACAGAAACCCTGCGAACACGGCTAAAGGACACAGAAACCCTGTGAACACGGCTAAGGAACACAGAAACTTCTCTTCAATTCTCTTCTCCCCCTGAAGAGAAGGGTATGTCGAAGTCAAGAAAGAGGTAAAATCTCCATGATAAAGAGAAACAAATCCTTTTTCACTCCCCCTCCCCCCCTTGAAGAGGAGGGGAGGAGAAATTTTGATATGAGAATTTAGAGACAACCGAGGATCGATTGCTCTGATACCATGCTAAAATATGAATATGGAGTTTGAATATGTTAGGTTCTTATTATATTCTTCTCCATAAGGAGGTATATATAAGAGTTTACATGAGTGCTTTACAAGGAATTAGATCCAGTAAAGGATTAGGAAAGTATCTCCTAATTATACAATGATTTGACAACTATATAAAATAGGAAAGTAAATCCCTTAATTAACCAAGGAAATAAATCTATAAAATAGGAAAGTAAATCCCCTAATTAATCAAGGAAATAAGACTCACTTCAACACTTTCTTTAGTGATTTCTTTATAGATACCCAAATTTATATATTCAGTCAATTTGAATTTATATTCGTAACTGGTCATATTAAGCAAAAATTTTATAGCATTATCAAATGTACAAGTAGCTTTCTAGACATTATTATTTTTTCTTTTTGCTGGTCAATCGCCCAAGTATTAACAGTAATGGGTACATCAGTAAGGCAGGCCCCAACATGATTTTGTAAGCATTGGTGGAATTTTGAATGAAGTTTCTGATGTTATATTTGTTAATATATATGTATAGGCTTAATATCACAAAACGTCCCTAAGGTTTACGAAACTATCAGATTGCATTCTTAATGTTTTTTTGGTGTCATTCATGGTCCTCAAGGTTAGTATGTGTGCTTACAAATGATCTATGCCGTTAGGTTCTGTCAAAAACATCGTTAGTTTGCTGACGTGATATATATATATATCACAAAACATCCATGAGGTTCATGCACCTTTCACAAATGGTCCTTGCTAATTTTTTTGATTTTTTAATTTAAAATTCATAAAATTTTGGTTTTAAATACACGTGACACTATATTACTGGAGATGTGGGCTCCACATATATGTCACATCAACAAACTAATGGATTTTTTTTAAAAACAATTTAAAATTTATAAAATTTTAAAAAGAAAAAAAACCAAGGATTTAGGGTTCATAAATGGTCCTCAAGATTAAAATCCTTTTATAAATGTTTTTTCCATTTTTAAATTTTATGAATGTTAAATTATTTTTTAAAAACTCCATTAGTTTGTTGATGTGGCATATATGTGAATCCCACATCCACATCTCCAATAATATAGTGTCATGTGTATTTAAAATACAATATATATATTTAAATAATTTAAGAAAAAAAACCAAAAATTTATGAATTTTAAATGAAAAAAAATAAAAAATTCATAGGGACCATTTGTGATAGGTTCGTGGATCTCAGGGATAAATATTTTCCAAGATGGGGGATAGTAACACTTGTTTTCTGTGAGACAGAATTCCAAACAAACACACATTTAAGGGCACAAGGATCATGTTTGTCATGGCTGTGCTGGTGAACATGAACATAACTAACTGATCCAAACACTTTAGGTTGAATATGAAGAACTAAGGGAATAGAACGATACTAAGAAAGGGTCTGCATAGGTGATTGGTACTGAAGAACCTGGGATGGGACACGATTTATAAGGTACACGGCTGTACAAATAGCTTCAGCAAATTATAAAGAAAAAGCCACTTCTAAAAGATGACGATTTATTAAGTTCTGCTATACCATTCTGTTGAGGAGTATATGGACTGGAAGTTTGATGCATGATGCCATTTTGCGAGGTAAAGTAGTCATAGCTGACCCGTCGACTTGTGAACCAGCTAACATGGTTGCTTGCCTGTTGGCTTCAGAGCACACCTGTGCATATGCAGCCTGCACACTTGGGAGGGGATCTTCGGCTACAACTCGACCTCGAATTCTATCCAACTGATGGTCAAGACCAGCCAAGAAATACGTCTATTTCTTGCCAAATTAACTTCAAGGTACCATAATAATAAGATAGAGAAGTACCGTTTTGACGAGTTGCAAGTGCCTTAACTGAAGCTTATACAAATTTGATGCATCTTTGCCAATAGAGTAGGTCTGGATAACAGCATCCCAAACTTCTTTGGCAGTAGAAAGGCTAAGAAAAATAACCCTTAAGCTTCTGATCATGGAATTGAGAAGGCAACACTGAACCATGGTATTTTCTTCTTCCCAGGTAGAATACATAGCGTCAGCTTCCGTCGGTGTCACCTTTTTGCCAGTGATATATCCCCATTTTCCTCTTCCAAGAATATACAGTTTGACACTGTGGGACCAAGAGGAGTAATTGGAACCATCCAATTCATCCGGCGTGATCTGCAATGTCATGTCATTTTGGGTAACAGAACTGGAACCCTTTTTTTTTTCAGAATTACCCCTGTCATTTTGGTTTTCTTATTATATTTTACACCAATTGGAGTTACATTTAGTCTTCATGATGTTGTCTTCTCATTTTACATCTGGCATTATGTTGTTTTCATCATGATAGAACAACCCCATGTTCTATCGCATGTTAACAAGGTTCACATTGGTTAACGGCTCCGAGTTGGCCACGTGGAGCAACTAAATGTAGCATTCTCCTATAGTCTTATTATAAAACTCTTATATATGTCCCGGACTACAAATACTGAACAATGTAATTTAGTCAAATGATCTCCAGAAGGAGCTGAAAATGAATGTCAAACTTTTCTGTGCACGACTAAGCTTTGGTAGAATTTTCATCATAAAAAAATGCAGAAGTCAACTTTCTCATAGGGAAGGGTACTAATATGCTTCATGTATGGTGCTAGATTACCCATGTTGAATAAAAATATTAACACAATTTGCATCTGAATTTCAGTCCAAAATAGTGTTTGATTGTCCCTGTTGCGTTTCTGTTTGTGCTTGAAGTTCCTCCATGTTCATCCTATTCCTCTTCAGCTTGCTTCTGTCACAGCATTATTGTGCTGAAGTTTATAACATAACTTCTTCACAACCATTAGCACAGGGACAAACCCTTGTCTCCCCTGGCCGCATTTTCGAATTAGGCTTCTTCAGTCCTAGTAATAATTCTGAAAATAACAAGTATGTGGGGATATGGCACAAGAATATATATCCTCAAAAAGTTGTATGGGTGGCCAACAGAGAAAAGCCTATTGCAGCTGCAGACACCTTGGCAAGTTTGACAATTAGCAGCAATGGGAATCTGGAGCTTATTGATGGCAAACAAAGTACTGTTTGGTCAACCAATATTTCAGTGCCATCTAATACTTCAGCTGCAATGCTTTTAGACAGTGGAAACTTTGTTGTCAAAGTCAATATAGAAGCAGCTGATCAATTGTGGGAGAGCTTTGATTATCCTAGTGACACACTTCTACCAAGCATGCTGCTGGGATTCGATAGCAAATCGGGAAAGAGGAATGTTTTGACTGCCTGGAAAAGTGAGAGTGATCCATCAACTGGGATGTTCTTGGTTGGACTTACACCACAGGTGCCATCACAGGTTGTAATTTGGATGAATGGATCAACTCTCTACTATAGAAGTGGGCCATGGGATAAATCAAAGTTCATCGGGGGTACCGACGATGGATGATGAATATCAAAGTGGATATAACCTAGATGATAATGTGCAGCAAGGAACAAAGTATTTTTCTTATAATATCCTTGACAAAACTGTGCAGGCATATATAGACATCACTTCAGAAGGTATACTGAAGCTTATGGATTCCGTAAATGGAGAGAACTGGAATCTTCAGTGGGCAGCACAAAAGAATTCATGTGACAAATATGGAGCATGTGGACCTTTTGGGGTTTGTACAGCTTCTGAGTCTCCAACTCCAATCTGCAAGTGTTTGAAAGGGTTTGTACCTAAGTCAGATGAGGAATGGAGCGAAGGAAACAGGACAGGAGGGTGTGTGTGGCAAACCAAATTGTCTTGTGAGAGCAACACAAACAAGTCAGTCACTTTGAGAGGAAAAGGAGATGGGTTTTCGAAGATGGTAGGGTTGAAAGTACCAGATTTTCATGAATATATCACGTCTTCGGATGCTGAAGAGTTGAAGATACAATGCCTAAATAATTGTTCTTGCTTGGCTTATGCATATGTTAATGCTGAATTTTCTTTTCTGTCTCACGCTGTTTGTATTACAAATTCATTTTGTCAGATGAAGGAAATCGAATGAAGTTAATTGTCAGCCTTACAGCTATTGGTTTTGTTAGTATCTTGGGTGCCATAGTGTTTGGTTTGCACAGGTTGCGAGCTAACCAAAAGGGTAAGAGAATGAAAGAAAGGGATGCAATTCATTTGTGTAAGCTAACAAAAATTGTTTTGGATTGAACTGACTTCTTAGTTGTTTCCCTGATCTGCCTCAGTATTTGATTGTTATATTTTGCAAATCAGGAAAAGTCAAAGTATCATCAAAGTTATTTAAATTGATTGATAATACGGAGAGTTCAAGAGACACTCTTGAAGAATATATCAGAAACCAAGATCCATCAGAGCTATTCATGTATAATTTTGATAGCATATTGATCGAAACGAACAATTTCAACATCACAAACAAACTCGGGGAAGGAGGATTTGGTCCAGTTTACAAGGTCATTGTTTATTTGTTTTTCTCTTTCTAAAGGAAAATTTAGTATCACACAGCTACAATAACAGATAGGGACATGAATGAAGTGATTAATTCGCAGGGTATGCTACAAGAAGGGAAGGAAATAGCAGTAAAAAGACTAGTAGCTCAGGGCAAGGCATAGAAGAGTTCAAGAATGAGATGCTGTCGATTTCCAAACTCCAACATAAAAATCTTGTTAGGATCATGGGCTGCTCTGTCCAGGATGATGAGAAGTTACTAATTTACAAGTTCATGCCAAACGGACGCTTGGATACTCTTCTATTCAGTTAGTTTCATTGCTCTTTGTTACCTAGAGATGGTCAAATTTTTCATTGTGAAGTGTATGGGATTGGGATGTATTCATGACATTACTGTTATATTTTGAATTGGTGCATTGTAGATCCAATGACAGGAGGAGCAGTGCTTGATTGGGGTCGACGCTTCAAGATTATTCAGGGTGTTGCTAGAGGGCTTCTTTATCTCCTCCATGATTCCTGTTTGAAGGTAATACATAGGGATTTGAAGGTCAGTAACATTCTCCTGGATGATTTCTTCCCTATTATCAGCATTATTATTTCCCAACTAAATTTCTAATGCTTTTTAGCATGTTATCAGGAATAATAATAATAATAGGCTTTTTATCACAAATAGTCCCTGAGGTTTGCCAAATTATCACCTTTTATCCTTTATGTTTTTTTTCCGGACATTATTGGTCCCTTATGTTACACCTCACAGATCAATTTGGTCTCGCCGTCACATTCCGTCAAAGTTTTCTGTTAGATTGCTGACGTGGATCCCACATGGATTAAACAATGTTATAAATATTTTGGGTTTTATCACAAATAGTCCCTGAGGTTTGCAAAATTATCACCTTTGGTCCTTTATATATATATATTTTTCTGACATGCTCCTTAGCATGTTATCAGGAATAATAATTAGAAGTAGTGGATATTGAATTTCCTGTGCAGCGGCTATATGTCTCTGGAGTATGCCATGGGTGGGATATTTTCTGAAAAATTTGATATATATAGCTTTGGGGTCTTGCTATTGGAGATTATTGGTGGCCGGTAGAATACCAGCTTCTATTACCATATATGAAACTTTGTCAAGCATGGCACTCATGGAATGAAGGCAGGGGATTGGACTTGGTTGATGAAGTAATGGCAGAATCTTATTCCTCAACAGAAGTGATGAGATGTGTGCACATTGGGCTTCTTTGTGTACAGGACAATGCTGCAGATAGGCCAACCATGCCAGATGTAGTTTTCATGCTGAGTAGGGAGATAGATCGCCCACAACCAAAGCGGCCTATATTTACTTTCCAAAGCTCAATCTCTGATCCTCAACCACAGTTTGACAATATTTGCTCCGCAAATGAAGATACCATAACACTACTTCAAGGACGATAAGAAATTACAAATTTTTACATCTACTGACTTTTGGCCATTCTGAAGTTTTCCTTTTGGTATAGTGAATGAAGGTTTTCCTTTCATGGGATATTTTGCTAAAATGCGCCAAAAATACAATATAAGACAGGTGTCAGTAGCATAACATCCCATTAATATCCTGATCCAATGCAGCCTATGCAATTATTAGATTAGAAACATATGTTTTGTACATGTTCAAATATCTTATGCTATTATTAAAAAAGCCTTGATCTTTTTGTCTTTTCAACATTATCGACCAACATGATTGTTGACTGTTGACCTGGAGAATGATTATAAAGCTTTCTGAAGGTTCGAAACACCCCTGCTTGCCTCATGACCGTGTCAAAGATTGGCTTCTGTAACTTGTTAACACGGCTCGGTGGAAAAATGGCGACAAAGCTCTGACTTTGTTTGGCTGCTGTAAATTTGAGGTTCGTAGCAACTTCCCACCAACTGTTTGTTTTCCCGGCCTTTTTCTTTCTTTTGTGATTTCTTTATAGATACCCAAATTTATATATTTAGTCAATTTGAATTTCGGGGTGAGGAAGATTATATTCATAGGTGTTCCTATAAGCAATTTTTTTAAGTATTAAGTAGCATTCTGCGCATGACTAGTTTTTCTTTTTTGCTGGTCAATCGCCCAAGGATTAATAATTTAATAGTAATGGGTACGTCAGTAAGGCAGCCCCAACCAGAGAGGTACACTAGCTAATTTGTTTGTGATGTTAATATTGAGAGAGAGAGAGAGAGAGAGAGATTGATTATCCCAAAACCACTAGCAATATTGTTTTGGTTGACAATTAGATACCCCGTGTTGGGCAGGGTGATTAACAAGCTTGAAATGGGGAAGAGAACTGAAACTTTTCATGCTTTTAATCCCTCCATCTTCATCCTACTCTTTTTCAGCTTGTTTCTGTCACAGCATTATTGTGCAGAAGTTCATAACATAACTTCTTCACAACCATTAGCAGAGGGACAAACTCTTGTCTCCCCAGGCCACATTTTCGAATTGGGCTTCTTCAGTCCTAATAATTCTGCTAACAAGTATGTGGGGATATGGCACAAGACTATATTTCCCCGCAAAGTTGTTTGGGTGGCCAACAGAGAAAAGGCTCTTTCAGTTACAGACACATTGGCTAGTTTGACAATTAACAGCAATGGGAACCTGGAGCTTGTAGATGGGAAACAGAGTTCTATTTGGTCAACCAATATTTCAGTGCCATCTAATGGTTCAGCTGCACTTCTTTTCGACAGTGGAAACTTTGTTGTCCAAGATGATATAGGAGCTCAATTATGGAGGAGCTTTGATTATCCTGGTGACACACTTCTACCAATGATGTTGCTGGGATTCAATAACAAATCTGGAAAGAGGGATCTCTTGACTGCCTGGAAAAGTGAGAGTGATGGATCAACCGGGTTGTTCTCGGTTGGATTGGCACCACAGATCCCAACACAAATGTTCATTTGGATTAATGGATCAACTCCCTACTGGAGAAGTGGGCCATGGGACAAAGCAAAGTTCCTCGGCATACCAGGAATGAATGGTGAATATGTAAGTGGATTAAATCTAGATGATAATGTGCAGCAGGGAACAAAATATTTCTCTTTTTTCTTGAACAGAATTCTGGCATATATGGAAATCTCTTATAAAGGTGCACTAAAGCTTATGTATTCCGAACATGGTGAGAACTGGAATCTTAACTTTGAGGCCCCAAAGAATCCATGTGACCATTATGGAATATGTGGACCTTTTGGGGTTTGCAAAGCTTCCGAGTCTCCAATCTGCAAGTGTTTGAAAGGGTTTAAACCCAAGTCACAGGAGGAATGGAGCAAAGGAAACAGGGAGGGGGGGTGTGTGAGGAAAACCAAATTGTTTTGTGGGAGTAACACAAGTCAGTCAGTTCCTTCGAGAGGAAAACAAGATGGGTTTTTGAAGATGTCAAGTGTAAAACTACCAGATTTTCATGAGTATATTTCGAATTTGGGTGCTGAAGACTGCAAGGTACAGTGCATAGGTAGTTGTTCTTGCCTGGCTTATACACATATTAACAATATAGGGTGTTTGGTCTGGTCTAAAGACCTTATTGATATTCAAGAGTTTGCCTCTGGTGGAAATGATCTTTTTATTCGCCTAGCACATGCAGAATTAGGTAAGTGATAATATTTGTTGCACAACTCTAATTAGCAGTATCTTTTCTTTTCTCTGTCACCTACTTTATGTGACACAAATTCATTTTTTCAGGTGAAAGAAAGCAAATAAAGTTAATGGTCAGCCTCTTAGCTGTTTGTTTTATCAGTATCTTGGCTGGCATAGTGTTTAGCTTGCACAGATTGCGATCTAACCAAAAGAGTAAGAGAATGAGGTCGAGGGATGCAATTAATGCATTAGCCCATGATCTCACCCTTTCTCTGTTTGAAGTAATAATCAAAACAGTATAACTTCAATGCATTACATTATAAGAGCATATTTACTGCTTTTTTGTTTTTCTCTGACTTCGAGTTTGGTTGCTATATTTGCAAATCAGGAAACGTCAAAGTAACACCTAAGGACTCTGAAATGGCTGATATGATTGAGACTTCAAGAGACGCTCTTCTTCATGAATATATAAGAAAACATGATCCATCAGAGCTAGTAATCTATGATTTTGATAGCATATTAATTGCTACGAGCAATTTCAGCATCACAAACAAACTCGGAGAAGGAGGATTCGGGCCTGTATATAGGGTGATTATTCTTTCTTCTTTTTTTCTTTTCGAAGGAATATATATAATGATACAGACATGAATGCAATGATTAATTTGTGGACCTTGTGTAGGGTAAGCTACAAGAAGGGAAGGAAATAGCAGTAAAAAGACTATCTAGTAGCTCAGTACAAGGCATAGAAGAGTTCAAGAATGAGATGCTGTTGATCTCCAAACTCCAACATAAGAATCTTGTAAGGCTCATGGGTTGCTGCATTAAAGATGATGAGAAGCTATTAATTTATGAGTTCATGCCAAACAAAAGTTTGGATACTCTTTTGTTCAGTAAGTTTCACTGGCCCTTTATGTTTGGCTGCAATTTCTCGTTGTTACCTATCTTTCTTCAATATCACTGGTAATCTATGAGCTTTTCCTAGAATGCGGAGCTCAGGGGAACTATTAACTGATATGCATAATCTTTGAGTACAGTTTAGCTCTTCAATATATCACACCTACCTGTTTAAGCCCCGCTTACTAGTGTTCTTACTACTGTGTCTCTATTTTATAGCAATTAAATCATTGTTTTCGTTGTACTATGCACCAAATATATGAACGACCCTACTGATTTCATTTCAAATGGGTGAATTGATTAGATCCAATGAGAAGAGCAGAGCTTGATTGGGCAAAACGCTTCAATATTATTCAAGGTGTTGCTAGAGGACTTCTTTATCTCCACTATGATTCATGTTTGAAGGTAATACATAGAGATTTGAAGGTAAGTAATATTCTGTTGGATGAGAAGATGAGCCCAAAAATTTCAGATTTTGGATTGGCACGTATCTTTGAAGGGACACAGAATCTAGCAAACACTCAGAAGGTTGTGGGAACTCTGTAAGAATCATTTCTTCCCTATTATCAGAATTGTTATTAACCAACTAAATTTCTAATGCTTTTTAGCATGTTATCAGGAATAATAATAAGTTAGTGGATAATGAATTTCCTGTACAGTGGCTATATGTCTCCGGAGTATGCTATGCGCGGGATATTTTCTGAAAAATCTGATATATATAGCTTTGGAGTCTTGCTATTGGAGATTGTTTGTGGCAGGAAAAGTACCAGCTTCTATTACCATGACCAACAGCTAGGCTTCATAGATTGTGTAAGTTCACACTCTAAACTCTTATAAATTGTTAAACAATCTATATGAAGCTAAATACAACAGAGTCTAACAATTGTAGCCAACATATATGAAACTTGTTCAGGCATGGCAATCATGGAATGAAGACAGGGGATTGGACTTGGTTGATGAAGTTTTGGCAGATTCATATTCCTCAACAGAAGTGATGAGATGTGTGCACATTGGGCTTCTTTGTGTACAGGACAATGCTGCAGATAGGCCAACCATGCCAGATGTAGTTTTCATGCTGAGTAGGGAGACAGATCGCCCACAACCTAAGCGGCCTATATTTACTTTCCAAAGCTCAAACTCTGATCCTCAGCCACAGTTTGACAATATTTGCTCCGCAAATGAAGATACCGTAACACTACTTCAAGGACGATAAGAAATTACAAATTTTTACATCTACTGACTTTTGGCCATTCTGAAGTTTTCCTTTTGGTATAGTGAATGGGGGTTTTCCTTTCATGGGATATTTTGCTAAAATGCACCAAAAAACATTAAAAGACAGGTGTTAGTAGCATAACATCCCTTTAATGTCCTGATCCTATGCTAGCCTATGCTATTATTAGATTAGAAACATATGTTTTGTACATGTACAAATATCTTATGCTATTATTAAAAGGGAAAGAAAAAAGCGGTTATTTTTCAGACAAACTGTGATTGTCTAACACATAATATGTGACAGCAATGAGAAAACTTTATCTTTCAAATTGAAGTTGGGTTGTTATGAGATAAAAAAGCCTTGATCTTTTTGTCTTTTCAACATTATCGACCAACATGATTGTTGACTGTTGACCTGGAGAATGATATAAAGCTTTCTGAATGTTCGAAACACCCCTGCCTGCCTCATGACCGTGTCAAAGATTGGCTTCTGTAACTTGTTAATACGGCTCGGTGGAAAACCGGCGACAAAGCTCTGACTTTGTTTGGCTGCTGTAAATTTGAGGTTCGTAGCAACTTCCCACCAACTGTTTGTTGTCCCGACCTTTTTCTTTCTTTTGTGATTTCTTTATAGATACCCAAATTTATATATTTAGTCAATTTGAATTTCGGGGTGAGGAAGATTATATTCATAGGTGTTCCTATAAGCAATTTTTTTTAGTATTAAGTAGCTTTCTTCGCATGACTAGTTTTTCTTCTTGCTGGTCAATCGCCCAAGGATTAATAATTTAATACTAATGGGTACGTCAGTAAGGCAGGCCCCAACCAGAGAGGAACACTAGCTAATTTTGTTTGTGATGTTAATATTGAGAGAGAGAGAGAGAGAGAGAGAGAGAGAGAGAGAGAGATTGACTATCCCAAAACCACTAGCAATATTGTTTTGGTTGACAATTAGATACCCCGTGTTGGGCAGGGAGATTAACAAGCTTGAAATGGGTAAGAGAACTGAAACTTTTCATGCTTTTAATCCCTCCATCTTCATCCTATTCTTTTTCAGCTTGTTTCTGTCACAGCATTATTGTGCAGAAGTTTATAACATAACTTCTTCACAACCATTAGCAGAGGGACAAACTCTTGTCTCCCCAGGCCACATTTTCGAATTGGGCTTCTTCAGTCCTAATAATTCTGCTAACAAGTATGTGGGGATATGGCACAAGACTATATTTCCCCGCAAAGTTGTTTGGGTGGCCAACAGAGAGAAGGCTCTTTCAGTTACAGACACATTGGCTAGTTTGACAATTAACAGCAATGGGAACCTGGAGCTTGTAGATGGGAAACAGAGTTCTATTTGGTCAACCAATATTTCAGTGCCATCTAATGGTTCAGCTGCACTTCTTTTAGACAGTGGAAACTTTGTTGTCCAAGATGTTATAGGAACTCAATTATGGAGGAGCTTTGATTATCCTGGTGACACACTTATACCAATGATGTTGCTGGGATTCGATAACAAATCTGGAAAGAGGGATGTTTTGACTGCCTGGAAAAGTGAGAGTGATGGATCAACCGGGTTGTTCTCGGTTGGATTGGCACCACAGATCCCAACACAAATGTTCATTTGGATTAATGGATCGACTCCCTACTGGAGAAGTGGGCCATGGGACAAAACAAAGTTCCTCGGCATACCAGAAATGAATGATGAATATGAAAGTGGAGTAAATCTAGATGATAATGTGCAGCAGGGAACAAAGTATTTCACTTTTTTCTTCAACAGAGTTCTGGCATATATGGAAATCTCTTATGAAGGTACACTGAAGGTTATGTATTCCCAACATGGTGAGAACTGGAATCTTGACTGGGAGGCCCCAAAGAATCCATGTGACCATTATGGAATATGTGGACCTTTTGGGGTTTGCAAAGCTTCCGCGTCTCCAATCTGCAAGTGTTTGAAAGGGTTTAAACCCAAGTCACAAGAGGAATGGAGCAAAGGAAACAGGGCAAGGGGGTGTGTGAGGAAAACCGAATTGTTTTGTGGGAGTAACACAAGTAAGTCAGTTCCTTCGAGAGTTAAAGAAGATAGGTTTTTGAAGATGTCAAGTGTAAAACTACCAGATTTTCATGAGCATATTTCGAATTTGGGTGCTGAAGACTGCAAGGTACAGTGCATAGGTAGTTGTTCTTGCCTGGCTTATACACATATTAACAATATAGGGTGTTTGGTCTGGTCCAAAGACCTCATTGATATTCAAGAGTTTGCCTCTGGTGGAAATGATCTTTTTATTCGCCTAGCACATGCAGAATTCGGTAAGTGATAATATTGCTTGCCCAACTCTAATTAGCAGCATCTTTTCTTTTCTCTGTCACCTACTTTATGTGACACAAATTCATTTTTTCAGGTGAAAGAAAGCAAATAAAGTTAATGGTCAGCCTCATAGCTGTTTGTTTTATCAGTATCTTGGCTGGCATAGTGTTTAGCTTGCACAGATTGCGATCTCTCCAAAAGAGTAAGAGAATGAGGTCGAGGGATGCAATTAATGCATTAGCCCATGATCTCACCCTTCCTCTGTTTGAAGTACTAATCAAAACAATATAACTTCAATGCATTACATCATAAGTGCATATTTACTGCTTTTTTGTTTTTCTCTGACTTCGAGTTTGGTTGCTATATTTGCAAAATTAGGAAACGTCAAAGTAACAACTAAGGACTCTGAAATGGCTGATATGATTGAGACTTCAAGAGACTCTCTTCTTCATGAATATATAAGAAAACATGATCCATCAGAGCTAGTAATCTATGATTTTGATAGCATATTAATTGCTACGAGCAATTTCAGCATCACAAACAAACTCGGAGAAGGAGGATTCGGGCCTGTATATAGGGTGATTATTCTTTCTTCTTTTTTTCTTTTCGAAGGAATATATATAATGATACAGACATGAATGCAATGATTAATTTGTGGACCTTGTGTAGGGTAAGCTACAAGAAGGGAAGGAAATAGCAGTAAAAAGACTATCTAGTAGCTCAGTACAAGGCATAGAAGAGTTCAAGAATGAGATGCTGTTGATCTCCAAACTCCAACATAAGAATCTTGTAAGGCTCATGGGTTGCTGCATTAAAGATGATGAGAAGCTACTAATTTATGAGTTCATGCCAAACAAAAGTTTGGATACTCTTTTGTTCAGTAAGTTTCACTGGCCCTTTATGTTTGGCTGCAATTTCTCATTGTTACCTATCTTTCTTCAATATCACTGGTAATCTATGACCTCTTCCTAGAATGCGGAGCTCAGGGGAACTATTAACTGATATGCACAATCTTTGAGTACAGTTTACCTCTTCAATATATCACACCTACCTGTTTAAGCGCCACTTACTAGTGTTTTTACAACTGTGTCTCTATTTTATAGCAATTAAACCATTGTTTTCATTGTACCATGCACCAAATATATGAATGACAATACTGATTTCATTTCAAATGGGTGAATTGATTAGATCCAATGAGAAGAGCAGAGCTTGATTGGGCAAAACGCTTCAATATTATTCAAGGTGTTGCTAGAGGACTTCTTTATCTCCACTATGATTCATGTTTGAAGGTAATACATAGAGATTTGAAGGTAAGTAATATTCTGTTGGATGAGAAGATGAGCCCAAAAATTTCAGATTTTGGATTGGCACGTATCTTTGAAGGGACACAGAATCTAGCAAACACTCAGAAGGTTGTGGGAACTCTGTAAGAATCATTTCTTCCCTATTATCAGAATTGTTATTAACCAACTAAATTTCTAATGCTTTTTAGCATGTTATCAGGAATAATAATAAGTTAGTGGATAATGAATTTCCTGTACAGTGGCTATATGTCTCCGGAGTATGCTATGCGCGGGATATTTTCTGAAAAATCTGATATATATAGCTTTGGAGTCTTGCTATTGGAGATTGTTGGTGGCAGGAAGAATACGAGCTTCTATTACCATGACCAAGAGCTAGGCTTGATAGCTTATGTCAGTTCACACTCTAAATCTTATAAATTTAGAATTTATAACTTTAAAAATCTACATGAAGTTAAATACAACAGAGTCTAACAATTGTAGCCAACATAAATGAAAATTTGTCAGGCATGGCATTCATGGAATGAAGGCAGGGGATTGGACTTGGTTGATGAAGTTTTGGCAGATTCATATTCCTCAACAGAAGTGATGAGATGTGTGCACATTGGGCTTCTTTGTGTACAGGACAATGCTGCAGATAGGCCAACCATGCCAGATGTAGTTTTCATGCTGAGTAGGGAGACAGATCGCCCACAACCTAAGCGGCCTATATTTACTTTCCAAAGCTCAATCTCTGATCCTCAACCACAATTTGACAATATTTGCTCCGCAAATGAAGATACCGTAACACTACTTCAAGGACGATAAGAAATTGCAAATTTTTGCATCTACTGACTTTTGGCCATTCTGAAGTTTTCCTTTCATGGGATATTTTGCTAAAATGCGCCAAAAAAACATTATAAGACAGGTGTTAGTAGTATAACATCCCATTAATGTCTAGTTTTTCTTTTTAGTATTAAAAGTAGCTTTCTGCGCATGACTAGTTTTTCTTTTTGCTGGTCAATCGCCCAAGGATTAATAATTTAATAGTAATAGGTACGTCAGTAAGGCAGGCCCCAACCAGAGAGGAACACTAGCGAATTTTGTTTGTGATGTTAATATTGAGAGAGAGAGAGAGAGAGAGAGAGATATATATATATATATATATTGATTGCTCAAAACCACAAGCAATATTGTTTTGGTTGACAATTAGATACCCCATGTTGGGCAGGGAGATTAACAAGCTTGAAATGGGTAAGAAAACTGAAACTTTTCATCCTTTTAATCCCTCCATCTTCATCCTATTCTTTTTCAGCTTGTTTCTGTCACAGCATTATTGTGCCGAAGTTTATAATATAACTTCTTCACAACCATTAGCAGAGGGACAAACTCTTGTCTCCCCAGGCCACATTTTCGAATTGGGCTTCTTCAGTCCTAATAATTCTGCTAACAAGTATGTGGGGATATGGCACAAGACTATATTTCCCCGCAAAGTTGTTTGGGTGGCCAACAGAGAAAATGCTCTTTCAGTTACAGACACATTGGCTAGTTTGACAATTAACAGCGATGGGAACCTGGAGCTTGTAGATGGGAAACAGAGTTCTATTTGGTCAACCAATATTTCAGTGTCATCTAATGGTTCAGCTGCACTTCTTTTAGACAGTGGAAACTTTGTTGTCCAAGATGATATAGGAACTCAATTATGGAGGAGCTTTGATTATCCTGGTGACACACTTATACCAATGATGTTGCTGGGATTCGATAACAAATCTGGAAAGAGGGATGTCTTGACTGCCTGGAAGAGTGAGAGTGATGCATCAACCGGGTTGTTCTCGGTTGGATTGGCACCACAGATCCCAACACAAATGTTCATTTGGATTAATGGATCAACTCCCTACTGGAGAAGTGGGCCATGGGACAAAACAAAGTTCCTCGGCATACCAGAAATGAATGATGAATATCTAAGTGGATTTAATCTAGATGATAATGTGCAGCAGGGAACAAAGTATTTCTCTTTTTTCTTTAACAGAACTCTGGCATATCTGGAAATCTCTTATAAAGGTACACTAATGCTTATGTATTCCGAACATGGTGAGAACCGGAGTCTTGACTGGGAGGCCCAAAAGAATCCATGTGACCATTATGGAATATGCGGACCTTTTGGGATTTGCAAAGCTTCCGAGTCACCAATCTGCAAGTGTTTGAAGGGGTTTAAACCCAAGTCACAAGAGGAATGGAGCAAAGGAAACAGGGCAGGGTGGTGTGTGAGGAAAACCGAATTGTTTTGTGGGAGTAACACAAGTAAGTCAGTTCCTTCGAGAGGAAAAGAAGATGGGTTTTTGAAAATGTCAAGTGTAAACCTACCAGATTTTCTTGAGTATATTTCGAATTTGGGTGCTGAAGACTGCAAGGTACAGTGCATAGGTAGTTGTTCTTGCCTGGCTTATACACATATTAACAATATAGGGGGTTTGGTCTGGTCCAAAAACCTCATTGATATTCAAGAGTTTGCCTCTGGTGGAAATGATCTTTTTATTCGCCTAGCACATGCAGAATTAGGTAAGTGATAATATTTCTTGCACAACTCTAATTAGCAGTATCTTTTCTTTTCTCTGTCACCTACTTTATGTGACAAAAATTCATTTTTTCAGGTGAAGGAAAGCAAATGAAGTTAATGGTCAGCCTCTTAGCTGTTTGTTTTATCAGTATCTTGGCTGGCATGGTGTTTAGCTTGCACAGATTGCGATCTAACCAAAAGAGTAAGAGAATGAGGTCGAGGGATGCAATTAATGCATTAGCCCATTATCTCACCCTTCCTCTGTTTGAAGTATTAATCAAAACAACATAAATTCAATGCATTACATCATAAGTGCATATTTACTGCTTTTTTGTTCTTCTCTGACTTCGAGTTTGGTTGCTATATTTGCAAAATTAGGAAACGTCAAGTAACAACTAAGGACTCTGAAATGGCTGATATGATTGAGACTTCAAGAGACGTTATTCTTCATGAATGTATAAGAAAACATGATCCATCAGAGCTAGTAATCTATGATTTTGATAGCATATTAATTGCTACGAGCGATTTCAGCATCGCAAACAAACTCGGAGGAGGATTCGGGCCTCTATATAGGGTGATTGTTCTTTCTTTTTTTTTCTTTTCGAAGGAATATATGTAATTATACAGACATGAATGCAATGATTAATTTGTGGACCTTATGTAGGTTAAGCTACATGAAGGGAAGGAAATAGCAGTAAAAAGACTATCTAGTAGCTCAGTACAAGGCATAGAAGAATTCAAGAATGAGATGCTGTTGATCTCCAAACTCCAACATAAGAATCTTGTAAGGCTCATGGGTTGCTGCATTAAAGATGATGAGAAGCTACTAATTTATGAGTTCATGCCAAACAGAAGTTTGGATACTCTTTTGTTCAGTAAGTTTCACTGGCCCTTTATGTTTGGCTGCAATTTCTCATTGTTACCTATCTTTCTTCAATATCACTGGTAATCTATGACCTCTTCCTAGAATGCGGAGCTCAGGGGAACTATTAACTGATATGCACAATCTTTGAGTACAGTTTACCTCTTCAATATATCACACCTACCTGTTTAAGCGCCACTTACTAGTGTTTTTACAACTGTGTCTCTATTTTATAGCAATTAAACCATTGTTTTCATTGTACCATGCACCAAATATATGAATGACAATACTGATTTCATTTCAAATGGGTGAATTGATTAGATCCAATGAGAAGAGCAGAGCTTGATTGGGCAAAACGCTTCAATATTATTCAAGGTGTTGCTAGAGGACTTCTTTATCTCCACTATGATTCATGTTTGAAGGTAATACATAGAGATTTGAAGGTAAGTAATATTCTGTTGGATGAGAAGATGAGCCCAAAAATTTCAGATTTTGGATTGGCACGTATCTTTGAAGGGACACAGAATCTAGCAAACACTCAGAAGGTTGTGGGAACTCTGTAAGAATCATTTATTCCCTATTATCAGCATTGTTATTTCCCAACTAAATTTATAACGATTTTTAGCATGTTATATCAGGAATAATAATAAGTTAGCGGATAATGAATTTCCTTTACAGTGGTTATATGTCTGCGGAGTATGCCATGGGCGGGATATTTTCTGAAAAAAACTGATATATATAGCTTTGGAGTCTTGCTATTGGAGATTATTGGTGGCAGGAAAAATACCAGCTTCTATTACCATGACCAAGAGCTAGGCTTCATAGATTATGTAAGTTCACACTCTAACTCTTATAAATTGTTAAACAATCTATATGATGCTAAATACAACAGAGTCTAACAATTCTAGCCAACATATATGAAACTTTTTCAGGCATGGCACTCATGAAATGAAGGCTGGGGATTGGACTTGGTTGATGACGTCTTGGCAGATTCATATTCCCCGTCAGAAGTGATGAGATGTGTGCATATTGGTCTTCTTTGTGTACAGGACAATGCTGCAGATAGGCCAACCATGCCAGATGTAGTTTTCATGCTGAGTAGGGAGATGGATCGCCCACAACCTAAGCGGCCTATATTTACTTTCCATTGCTCAGTCTCTGCTCCTCAACCACAGTATGACAACATTTGCTCTGCAAATGAAGATACCATAACACTGCTTCGAAGACGAAAAGGAATTGCAGGCAATCCTTGGCTGCAACAATTTCTTCTCTTCCCTAGCCTCGTACCCTCTTCCCACCATTTTATTTCTTCTGAAAATCTTTCGTTTTCGTTTCTTCTGTGATTTCTTTATAGGTATGAAAATTGTATATTCAGTCAAATTGTGTTATATTTAAACTGTATAAAATATGTAAAAAGTTGTAAAAACATATATGAAACACAATATTATGCCACCCAATTATCATTGACTCAGCATAATAGATAAACTGATTGCGATTCAGATTAATATTTCTATTCACCCATCTCCTAGGTTAAAGTAGTGACCTTTAAATAGGATGAAATAAACACTCCATAGACTGAACCTTCTTTTAAAAGTAAATCAAAGAGTCGTAGAATACTAAGACAATGGGAATGAAAATTTTAATTTAATATGTAAGTGTCATAGAACAGTACCCGTAAGAATAAGAGTGAAAGCATCAAAAGTTCGACCTGGAACTCTGCAAGTAAACCCAAGACTTCTGAGAATGCTTAAGATTAACATTTGTAATAACATACATCTTTTTAACTCCATGTACAAAAGTATTGAATCCCTATAGCCCTTGTAAAGGAATCGCAAACAACTGAGACTATAGAACGTCCTGCTGCTTCTGTGGATCGCTGCAAAGATTTCACGAGAGATGTAGAGTCAACATTGAAAATAAAATCCCAGAGAGACACTGCCAAAACAAATTATGCTAATAGAATCAATAACAGTTTTGCATTTTTTTTCTGTCAGAGGCTCTCTTAAGTGAGCCAAGGCCTGGGGGCTTTGTTGGGAATGAATTTTTCAAAGCATTTTCTGGTCCTACGTGGCAGTCATCGTTGGGGTGTAGTAGGGTCCCATGTGAGCTGGATGGATCGCGTATGTTTATTTGATGTTGGAAATCTTTATGGACAAGGAACGTTACTATATAAATTTTAATTGTGCGACCACAGCGTATACCGCATTATTGAGTCAAACAGTCAACAAGATACAACCCAACATTTATTTTATATTTATTTTTAAAAATAAGTTAAAGCCTTAGCCACTTAATGCGAAAACAGGGGAGGCAAGACAAGGCAAGTGGACATAGTAGTTGAATTTCACTAAGCATAGGAAAAAAGCCATTATAACAACTTGTATCAATCCAATCCCAAAAGTACTGAAATGAGGAGGGTGACAAGGTTGACCATCTCGACCAGAGAAGATGAAGTTTCTAGGATAGAGAGAACAGAAATTAGATACCCCTTTTTGGGTAAGAAAGCTAACAAGCTTCAAAAATGTGCATCCATGATCCATTTGCTACTGATAAAGTTTGCATCTGACAAGCTAACAAGCTTGAAGGAAAGTAGCCCAAAGTTGTTTTTGATGAACAGAAGATACTGGGATGCAAATGGATATTGGAAAAGAAGGTTTTAGTGCTTTAAATTTCTCCATCTTCATCCTGTTGCTGTTCAGCTTGCTTCCATTACAGTGTTGTGCTCAAGTTCATGACATAACTCCGTCGCGACCATTAGCAGAGGGACAAACTATTGTCTCCCCAAACAACATATTCGAGTTGGGATTCTTCAGTCCTAATAATTCTGCTGCTAATAAATATGTGGGGATATGGTACCAGAATATACTTCCTCGTAAAGTTGTATGGGTGGCTAACAGAGAAAAGCCTCTTGCAGTTGCAGACACCGTGGCTAGTTTGAGAATTAGCAGCAATGGGACTCTGGAACTTGTAGATGGGAAGCAGAATTCTGTTTGGTCAAATAATGTTTCAGTGCCATCTAATGGTTCAGCAGCTGCCCTTCTTTTAGACGATGGAAACTTTGTTGTCAAAGTCAATGCAGGAGCAGCTGATCATTTGTGGGAGAGCTTTGATTATCCTAGTGACACACTTCTACCTAGTATGCTGCTGGGATTTGATAGTAAATCCGGAAAGAGGAATTTCTTGAGTGCCTGGAAAAGTGAGAGTGATCCATCAACTGGGATATTCTTGGCTGGATTGACACCAGAGGTGCCTTCACAGTCGGTGGTTTGGATCAATGGATCAACTCTCAACTGGAGAAGTGGGCCGTGGGATAAATCAAAGTTCATCGGCGTACCTGAAATGGATGATCAATATCGAAGCGGATTTTATCTAGATGAAAATGCGCAACTGGGAACGAAGTATTTCTCTTTTAGTTTATTTGACAAAACTGTGGCAGCATATATGGACCTCTCTTCAGAGGGTGTACTAAAGCTTATCTATTCAAAACATGGCGAGAACTGGAATACTTTCTGGGAAGCCCCGAAGAGTCCATGTGACAATTATGGAGCATGTGGACCTTTTGGGGCTTGCAAAGCTTCTGAATCTCCAATCTGCAAGTGTTTGAAAGGGTTTGTTCCCAAGTCACTTGAGGAATGGAGCAAAGGAAACAGGACAGGAGGGTGTGTGAGGAAAACCAAATTGTTTTGTGAGAGTAACACAAATCAGTCAGTTGCTTTGAGAGGAAATGACGATGGGTTTTGGAAGATGTCAAGTGTAAAACTACCAGATTTTCATGAGTATATTTCGTCTTTGAGTGCTGAAAACTGCAGGAGACAGTGTCTAGATAATAGTTCTTGCTTGGCCTATACATATGTTAATAATATAGGGTGTTTGGTCTGGTCCAAAGACATTGTTGATGTTGAGGAGTTTTCATCTGCTGGACAAGATCTTTTTATTCGCCTACGCACAGAATCTGGTAAGTGATAATATTGCTTGCACTAGCCATATCTTTTTATTCTTCTGTCTCATACTTTATGTAGTACAAATTCATTTTTTTCAGGTGAAGGAAAGCGAACAAGGATAATTGTTAGCCTCACAGTAGCTATTTGTTTTATGGGTGTCTTGGTTGCCATAGTGTTCATTTTGCACAGGTTGCGAGTGAAACAAACGGGTAAGCGAATGATCTCTCTCTAAAGTATTAATCAAATCCATGAGTAGCTTTATAAGAGCATATTTACTGGTTGATTTTCTGAACTTGATAGACTTGCTATGATGAAGGATGTGGGGTAATTAACTGCTCCTACTTTTCTGTGTTTTGCTTTGCTCTGAGTACCCTTATTTGTTTGTTACATTTACCAAATCAGTAAACATCAAAGTAACAAGAAAGTTCATTGAATTGAATGATACCATTGGGAATTCAAGTGACACTCTTCAAGAATATATCAGACAGCATGATCGGTCAGAGTTACTCATCTATAATTTTGATAACATATTACTTGCTACGAACAATTTCAGTATCACAAACAAACTCGGGGAAGGAGGATTTGGCCCTGTTTACAAGGTGATTGTTAAAATTATTTTGTCTTTTTTCTTTTCGAAAATATTAGTATTACTACAGCTACATGCCTACAACTACTATTAGAAGATACAAACATGAATGCAATTATGCAATGTAGGGTAAACTGCAAGAAGGGAAGGAAATAGCAGTAAAAAGACTATCTAGTAGCTCAGGGCAAGGGATAGATGAGTTCAAGAATGAGATGCTGTTGATCTCCAAACTGCAACATAAAAATCTTGTTAGGATCATGGGATGCTCTGTCCAGGATGATGAGAAGTTACTAATTTACGAGTTCATGCCAAACGGAAGCTTGGATACTCTTCTATTCAGTTAGTTTCATTGCACTTTGTTACCTAGTGGTGGTCAATTTTTTCATTGTGAAGTGCATGGGATTGGGATGTATTAATGACTGTACTGTTATATTTTGCATTGTAGATCCAATGACAGGAGAGCAGTGCTTGATTGGGGTCGACGTTTCAAAATTATTCAAGGTGTTGCTAAAGGGCTTCTTTATCTCCACCATGATTCTTGTTTGAAGGTAATACATAGAGATTTGAAGGTCAGTAACATTCTCTTGGATGAGAACATGAACCCAAAAATTTCAGATTTTGGATTGGCACGTATCATTCAAGGCACGCAAAGTCTAGCAAATACTCACAAGGTTGTGGGAACAATGTAAGCATCATCTCTTTCTTTTTCAATTCTCGGAAATCTTCTTTAAAAGTTAAATCCTTGAACACACTGTCACTCATATTGTTAATATTACTGAATAAATGGGCTAGGCGGGGGCTAGGCCGGCTCTAGGAGGGCTAGGCGGTCGCTAGGCAGGAGCTAGGATGATGGTGCAATGAGTGAGAGAGAGAGATGAGGATTGAAGAAGAAGAGAGGTCATGTGTTATGTCTGAGCAAGAGAGAGGGGCTGGAAGACGGCTCGTGTTAGAATTAGGGTTTGAGAAGGAAAATTGCATTTATATGTTGATGAAAAAAACAAAAGAAGAGATGGGCCCCCAATTACTCCTCTAGGCGTTAGACCCCTGCCTGCAGCCGGCCTACCACCTTGTTTCGAACATTGGGATTGACATGTTGGTAAATCGAGCTGTACCAGCGCTTCAATGTACAACCCTTCTGACTCGTCTTCCCTTCTGTTTATGTTCATAATTAACTGAAAATTAGTTGCATTGCATGGCATCTAGATTTAACTTTTCTGGTATCATTTTTCTCAAGACTATAAACAAAGAAGCAATTTCGTCAGTTTAATACTACTAAATTGATTGTGCAGTGGCTATATGTCTCCGGAGTATGCCATGGGCGGGATGTTTTCTGAAAAATCTGATGTTTATAGCTTCGGGGTCTTGCTATTGGAGATTATTAGTGGCAAAAAGAATACCAGCTTCTATTGCAGTGACCAACAACTAGGCTTCCTAGCTTATGTAAGCTCACACTCTAAATCTTATTGCGAAATTTTTTCTTTCATACAGCTTAAGCAACCTATATATATATATGAAGCTAAATGCAGCAGAGTCTAACAATTCTGGCCAAACATACATGAAATTTTGTCAGACATGGCACTCATGGAATGAAGGCAGGGGATTGGAATTGGTTGATCAAGTATTGGCAAATTCATATTCGCCTTCAGAAGTGATGAGATGTGTGCATATTGGTCTTCTTTGTGTACAGGACAATGCAGCAGATAGGCCAACCATGCCAGATGTAGTTTCCATGCTAAGTACCGAGACAGATCGTCCACAACCTAACCGTCCTATATTTACCATCCAAAA
Organism: Prunus kanzakura; assembly: GCA_020521455.1. NCBI lineage: Eukaryota > Viridiplantae > Streptophyta > Magnoliopsida > Rosales > Rosaceae > Prunus > Prunus kanzakura. Next base: position 58,102 of record BPUM01000259.1, on the reverse strand, counting down.
GTTAGTCTCTGATCCTCAACCACAGTATGACAATATCTACTCTGGAAATGAAGCTACCATAACAGTGATTCAAGGACGATAAACAATAGCATATTGTTACATACATCACAATGCTATGACTTTTGGTCTTTTTTTGTCAAGTGTTCTTCCTTCTCACACACATTGAAGGTTTTCTTTTTTGTATAGGAAAGAACCCCTTTTCTCTCTTGGAGTTGGGACAGTAAATGAAGTTTTTCCCAAACGTAGATACTAGACTGGAGCTTTCTTGATTGGATACTTTGCCTTTGTCTACATCGTTATTCTTAGTGTAATATATCATATTATTCTTATTAGAGATTGCAAGAGATCCACTTAAACTCAAAGCTGTCAATCCTTGGTTGCAAAACATGCCCACAGTGTAGCCGTTCATTTTTTATATCCTAAGTCTCAAAGATTGAAGGGTTGGTAGACCAAAAGCAAAAACTGAAAATACTCACTCACAAAGTGCCACCTTTTAAGGAAAATGGTTGCATCTCCAATTTTCAGCATGCTGTTCTTGTCCATATTTCTCTTGCACAAGTTGATTTCATTTCATTCTACTGCTGCAACTCACATTTTAACTCCATCCAAACATGTCTTGCAAAATGAAACTTTAACCTCTCTACCAACCAAAATTTTGAATTGGGCTTCTTTAGTCCTGGTAATTTAGGCAAACAATACATTGGAATATGGTATAAGAATAACTCCATATGTCAGTCGAATCGTATGGGTGGCCAACAGAGAGAGGCCACTTGTCGTTACAGACCTTTTTGAGTCTAAGAACGGGCATTGATGGAAATTTGAGGCTTGTGGCCAATGAAATGAATTGAAAGTTCATAGGGGTACCAGAATTAGGTGCATTTTACTCTAAATGGATTTACTCTCATGCAAGATAATCAACAGGGGACCCAATATCTTACTTTCAAAGCGTACGTACAAATACGATTCATGTAATATGTACCAGTCCGCAATGCAGTTGCTATAGATAAAGGATTATACTTAAAGCAACAAATTTGTTCGCTTTCATGTCAATGTCAAGAACACTAGCTAGTTTCCTTTCCTGCCGTGTGCACAAAACTTTTACCTGCTTGTTATACAGAGAATAGAGGACAGCATAGTTAGTCTTAACATTCCTTGAGCACCAAAAAAGCTGAAAGGACACGCATCATTTTAAATAGTCCGCTTAAATTACAGATGGGGTAGGTGGTAAACTGTGAGCGCAGCCAAAGTATGGGGCATCTAATATTTAAGTATTGTTTGCCAAACCTTAACTCAAGCATACACCACAAGTATTGGCATTGCTAAAACATTCTAAACAATTCGACAACCAATATGTAACGTCAAAATTACACAACGAAGGACATATCAATATTTCGCTGAATCCATTGATTTTTTCTTGCAAAATTAACATATTAATTTTCCCCCAGCTGAAATACGTGAACTGAGTTATTGATACTACACCCATAACGCATCAATTTAGCATCTTGTATACGCAAACTTGCATATACTGCATAAACCAGATACAAGCGTATATCACGTATTCTGGTAGCCTAAACCAGCAAGCCTTGAGTCAAGCATACAAAAAACTTAGTAGCATAGTTAACAACATCTCGAATATACCCACTAGGAATAGTCACTGGCAAATAGTGAGTATAGCATTTTACCCCTTAGGGGGTGTTAGTGTAAATAACTCTTTAATAAATAGAAGAAACAGAATATAGTGTGCAGCATAACGTTTCTTTGCTTTTCCAAAAGGAAACAGGTACTGCATTACATTTCAGATCACCTAAGTATAATGCAATACTTGGTTTAAGATTTTAAAGATTTTGAGACTACCTTACAATCATCACTACGGGATACAAGCCTCGTGTGCTCTGTGCATGAAAAATCAAAAGTCATCTTGATCCTTTTATTCTCACATTTACAGATGCTTAAATATAGCGGCCACTAAAATATCAATAAACATTACTTGATAGACATGTATCCTTCCTTGTATAAGGCAGGAAGATCAGTTGACTGTTGGTTTCTTGAGAAAAAATAAAGGTGCTGACGTACCAAATGATCTTCTCCATCAGAAAAATCCTATGGACAATAATATAATTCACATTGCGGCAGAGTTCAAGCACATAGATTTCTTCAAACAAATCCCACCTCAATTGCCATTGTTTTGGGCCACCAACAACAAGGGCGAAACTCCCCTCCACGTTGCTGATAGAGTTGATTGTGATGAAGGAGTTGAGTTCCTCGTCAACCATGAGAAAAAACTACGCGTTGATGATGAGGAGAGCGAACCCATTACTTGATTGGGGTCGACGCTTCAAGATTATTCAGGGTGTTGCTAGAGGGCTTTTTTATCTCCACCATGATTCCTGTTTGAAGTAATACATAGAGATTTGAAGGTCAGTAACATTCTCTTGGAAGAGAACATGAACCCAAAAATTTCAGATTTTGAATTGGCCCTTATCGTTCAAGGCATGAAGAGTCTAGCAAATACTCACAAGGTTGTGGGAACAACGTAAGCATCATCTCTCTAGGCGGGCCAGGGGGGCTAGGCGGGGCTAGGCGGTCTAGGCGGGGGCTAGGCGGGGGCTAGGCGGTCTAGGCGGTAGCTAGGCGGGCGCTGCGCCTAGAAAAAAAAACGCCATTTTAGAATCTCCAAGGTCAGGGACAAGATGACGATGGTGCTATGAGTGAGAGACAGAGAGATGAGGATTGAAGAAGAAGTCTGAGCGAGAGAGAGGGGCTGGAAGACGGCTCGTGTTAGAGTTAGGGTTTGAGAAGGAAATTGCATTTATATGTTGATTTAAAAAACAAAAGAGACGGGCCCCCGATTACTCCTCTAGGCGTTAGACCCATGCATGCAGCCCTGCAATTTTAACCGACTCCTCTTTCCTTCTGTTTGTGTTTATATTTAACTGAAAATTAGTTGCATTGCATGGCATCTAGATTTAAACTCTCTACTAACCAAAATTTTAAATTGGGCTTCTTTAGTTCTGGTAATTCAGGCAAACAATACATTGGAATATGGTATAAGAATAACTACATACATAGAACAGTTGAATCGTATAGGTGGCCAACAGAGAGAGGCCACTTGCAGTTACAGACCCCTTTTTGAGTCTAAGAACGGGCATTCATGGAAATTTGAGGCTTGTGTATGGAAAACAGAACACTGTCTGGTCAACCAGTGTCACCACCTCATTGAATAATTTGGAAGTAGTGCTTTTAGACACCGGAAACTTCATTTTGAGAGATCATATGACTGGAGGAATCTTTTGGGAAAGCTTTGATTATCCCTGTGATACTTTCTTCTTACCTGAAATTATGATAGGATTGAACACCAAAACTGGAGTGAGATGCTTCTTGGATTCGTGGAAATCCACAAATGATCCATCATCCGGAACATTTGTAATTGGAGTTACTGCTGAGTTGCCGCCACAAGTTTTTCTTTGGAATGGGTCAAATCCATAATGGAGAAGTAGCCCAAGAAATGGATTGAAGTTCATAGGAATACCAGAATTAGGTGCATTTTACTCTAAACGGATTTAGTCTCATGCAAGATAATCAACAGGGGACCAATATCTTACTTTCAAAGTGTACGTACGGATACGATTCATGTAATATATACCGCAATGCAGTTGCTATATATAAAGGATTATACTTAAAAGCAACAAATGTTCACTTTCATGTCAATGTCAAGAACACAAGCTAGTTTCCTTTCCTGCCTTGTGCACCAAACTTTTACCTGCTTGTTATACAGAGAATAGAGGACAGCATAGTTAGTCTTCAATAAACCTTCCTTGAGCACCAAAAAAGCTGAAAGGACACGCATCATTTTAATAGTCCGCTGAAATTACAGATGAGGTAGTTGGTAATTACTGTGAGCGCAGCCAAAGTATGGGGCATCTGATATTTTAAGTATTGTTAGCCAAAACTTAACTCAAGCATACACCACATACTAAACAATTCGACAATTCTGGCAAAACATACATAAAATTTTGTCAGGCATGGCACTCATGGAATGAAGGCAGGGGATTGGAGTTGGTTGATGAAGTATTGGCAGATTCATATTCACCGTCAGAAGTGATGAGATGTGTGCATATTGATCTTCTTTGTGTACAGGACAATGCAGCAGATAGGCCAACCATGCCAGATGTAGTTTCCATACTAAGTACCGAGACAGATTGTCCACAACCTAACCGGCCTATATTTACTGTCCAAAAGCCAGTCTCTGATCCTCAACAACCCTATGACAATATCTACTCTGAAAATGAAGCTACCATAACAGTGATTCAAGGACGATAAACAATAGCAAATTGTTACATACATCACAATGCTATGACTTTTGGTCATTGTTTGTCAAGTGTTGTTCCTTCTCCTCACACACATTGAAGGTTTTCCTTTCTGTATAGAAAAGAACTCGTTTTCTCTCTTGGAGTTGGGACAGTAAATGAAGATTTTCCCAAACGTAGATACTAGACTGGAGCTTTCTTGATTGGATACTTTAGGCTCGTTTGGGACTGCTTCTCTAGGAAGTACTTCTGCTCATAAACGCTTCTAACAAAAGTGCTTTTATTATAAAAATATTGAATTTTCATAAAAAATTAAAGTGCTTCGTGGAAAAGCACTTGAGAGTGCTTCCTAAAGAAGCACATAGTAGGTGCTTCTCCAGGAAGCGCTTCTATGACCCAGAAGCGCTTCTAAACTTTTCTGCCAAACGCTGTCAGAAACGCTTTTAGTTATTAGAAAGCGCTTTTGGCCCTTCCAGAAGCACTCCCAAACAGGCCCTTTGTCTTATTCTTGGTGTGATATTTTCATTATTATTATTTTTATTATAGATCGTCATAGATCCACTTAAACTCAAAGCAGTGAATCCTTGGTTGCAAAACAATGCCCTTGATGGTAATAACGGAATTAAAGAAAGAATCAAATAATCCATCACTACCAACCAAATCTTAAATTGACATTGAAAAAGGAAAAATAGGATTTTTAGAATTAAAAATTGGAAAGCGGGCTAGACTCTTTTTTTCCCAAATGAAGCCTGTCGAGCCCTGTAATATAATATTATCTGTTATGAAAAATAAATTAATGTCTACGAAAAATTAGTTAAGCAGGCTAGATAGATAATTATGCCAATTTTCTTAAAGTTGTTCAATTACTTTAATTTAACCTTGCGAAATAAAACATTTTAGTTGAAATGTTTTGAAAACCAAGTGGATTTGGAAAGCAATCAAATGTCAGTGATCAATTTCAATTCAAGTAAATTGAGAAAGATGAAGCTAAGGAAAGTAAATATTGGGACAAATCATGCAGACATACAAGTTTGGAAAAGTTAATCAAATCAAGAGGAGATCAAACCACAATTTGGGAAACCCCAAATTTGATCTTTGATTGAGAATCCGAAAGATTGGGAATTTGTAAAAGACCCCAAGTAAAATATTAAAAAATTATTTTAAAAAAAAAACCATTTTTGGCCCATATTGCTGCCATAGTTGAAGAAGAGACCAAGAAAATACACAAAAAGCCAGAGTGAAAGTAGCTCTGTTTTCCTTTTCGCCCTAGGAGATATTGAAGAAAAAAATGAGAGCTTTAACAAAGCAACAGTCTCTGTTTTTCACCATTTTGTGCCTCAACAGTTTACTTACTCTCTCCCCAATTGCCAGCTTAGAAGACGACTTATCTTTCACTCCAGATGTATTGGTCGAAGGAAACATGACCATTGTCTCCCCCTGTGAAGTCTTTGAGTTGGGTTTCTTCAAGCCAGGCAATACTTCAGGCTGGTACTTGGGCATATGGTACAAAAATGTCCAAAACAGAACAGTTGTTTGGGTGGCCAACAGAGACACCCCACTTTCAAATTCATCAGGAGCTCTTTTAATGACTGGTGATCATGGGAACATTGTCCTTCTTGATCCATCTGGAAATGTGACTTGGTCCTCCAATCACACCCAAGTTTTGAGACCAAATGTCCTGCTTTTGGATACAGGCAATCTTGTGATCAAAGAAGGAACTGAAAACAGCCAAACATTTTTCTGGCAGAGCTTTGATTATCCCACGCACATTCTGCTTCCGGATATGAAGCTTGGATGGAACTTGAGCACGGGTTTAAACAGGTACTTGACCTCGTGGAAAAGCTCAGAGGACCCATCAACAGGGGACTTTTCTATCAAACTAGATTACCGTGGCTTCCCGGAGATTTTCCTTTGGCACAAACATGTTAAAAACTTTCGAACCGGCCCCTGGAATGGGATGATATTTAGTGGTGTGCCGGAAATGTGTGCTTCGAAGCATGGTGTTGATTTCAACTTCGTTACGAAACAAGATGAGGTCTACTACTCGTTTTCGTTACAGAACAAATTGGAACTTGAATATTCAGGCTTGACAGTGAGTCCAAATGGGGACGTTCAACAGATTACATGGGTTGAGAACACAAAGATGTGGAATACATTTCAGTATCCCCCAAAGGACCAATGTGACAGCTATGGAGAGTGTGGTCCATTTGGTATTTGTGACACAAATGCTTCACCTGTGTGTAAATGTGTGAGAGGGTTTCAGCCTAAGAATTTGGAGGCTTGGAAATTGGGAAATGGGTTTGATGGGTGTGTGAGAAAACGAGAATTGAAATGCCCGAAAGACAAGTTCTTGAGGTTGAGGAGTGTGAAATTGCCTGAGAGTGGGGGTGCATTTGTGGATGGGGACATGAGCCTTGAGGCATGTAAACAGAAGTGTTTGGAGAACTGTTCTTGCACTGCTTATTGTAACATGGAGATTTCAAACGGAGGGAGAGGTTGCGTCATGTGGTTTGGGGAGCTAATGGACATGAGGGTATATGCAGATGGTGGCCAAGATCTCTATGTTCGATTGGCACGGTCAGAAATAGGTACCTTCCATTATTCAGACTACTTTATAATAACATCAACTATCACTAACTACAATTATGTTCATTTCAGGTGGTGATGGGAAGGAAAAACTAGCAATCATAATTGTAGTCGCTATAGTTGGTCTTGTCATTCTTCTAGCAGGACTTGGTTTCTACATTGTATGGAAGAGGAATTTACGTATTAGCCACAATGCAAGGACACAACCAAAAAGTACGTACCTATTAACTTAATTCTATATGTTCAACAAATGAGTGCAAAACTTTTAGATATTGACCTACCAAGTGTTTTGTTTTCTATTTTTTTGCTTATTTCTGAACAGGTCCTTATGGAAGAAGCCAAGTTCTTCTGCTAAATGAGGTTGTTTTCACAAGTAAGGACTTCTACTCGGGTGAAAGGATCAATGATGAGCCAGAGTTGGCATTGATTGATTTCAGCACTGTAGCAGTGGCTACTAATAACTTTTCTGATGAAAATCTACTCGGAGAAGGTGGTTTCGGTTATGTTTACAAGGCAAGTACATTTGGTTAGAAATCAATCACTAGATCATGTATAAAAGAAACTGCATATGCACCTGAAGTGGCTAAGAATATTTACCCTTACACTAATGTCCCAAGTTCGAATTCTCGCCCTCCCCCAAGTTCGATTGATATATATATATTTTTCAGGTGACCTGACAGATTTATGTGTGGCTAATGCCAGGGGACATTGACAGAAGGTCAAGAAATTGCTGTCAAGAGACTTTCAAAAAACTCTGGACAAGGAACTGAAGAATTCAAGAACGAATTGAAGTTAATTGCAAGGCTTCAGCACATAAATCTTGTTAGACTGCTTGCTTGCTGCATTGATAAGGATGAACAGATGCTGATTTATGAATACATGGAAAACAAAAGCCTGGATGCCTTTTTATTCAGTAAGTGCCTCAAATTTAATTATCTTTACTTAATAGTTAATTAAAGTTGTTATAAAGTAAGTCAAAAATCATTGTAGGCAGAGAAAAAAGGTCTACGTTGGATTGGCAAAAGCGTTACAACATTATTTGTGGTATTGCTCGAGGACTTATTTACCTTCACCAGGACTCAAGATTTAGAATCATCCATAGGGATCTCAAGGCAAGCAATATTTTACTTGATGGTGAATTCACCCCAAAGATATCAGACTTCGGAATGGCTAGAATATTTGGTAAAGATCAGAACGAATCTCATACAAGAAGAGTAGTAGGAACATAGTGAGTATCATAAGCTTTCTATTTTGCTGATGAGGTCAACCCAATTAGCTGACCAATATACTAATCTCACTTCTTTTTATTGGGTGATCTGCAGTGGCTATATGTCTCCTGAATATGTGATGGACGGGTTCTTCTCAACCAAGTCTGATGTCTTTAGTTTTGGTGTTCTAGTGTTGGAGATTATTAGTGGCAAAAAGAACAAGGGATTTTTTAATTATTCAGACAATAAACCAAACCTCCTAGACTGTGTAAGTAAAAAACACATAGATTGCAATTACATTTCATTAGATTCACAAGTAACAAAGAAATGACTTGGATTTTGTTGCAGGCTTGGAAGCAATGGAAAGAAGGAAAGGGGTTAGAGATAGTAGATTCATCACTTAGGAATTCATATTGCCCCTCTGAGGTGTTGAGATGCATTCAAGTAGGCCTTTTATGCGTCCAAGAGCATATGGTAGACAGGCCTACAATGTCCTCTGTGGTTTTCATGTTGAGCAGTCCAGATGCAACAATGCCCCAGCCTAAAACCCCTGGTTTTTGCCTAGGAAGGAACCCTGCAGGTCAAACAGACTCATCTTCAAGCAAGTTGGAAGAATCTCGCACTATAGACCAAGTAACGATCGCAGCGTTAGACGGTAGGTAGTTAAGGTATGACCTTATCAAGCATGTTTATACATCTTACACAAACACAATTTTCTTGTGTATATTTAATCTGTGGTTAATTTTGTGTCAAAGGTATCAGAAGTCATGAGGTGATGAGAGACAAAGCAAGAGAAAAAAGGTCTATACGTTCGCATACACATTAAGTTTTTCTCTGAAAGGTATGACTTCACAATTATTTTGAGGTGAAGAAATGAGTACATTAAACCAAAAGGACGTAAACCAAGTACACCAAGCCAGAACGCAAGTAAAACGGAGGGCAAGCTGAACATGCTGAGCAAAGACATAGGAAAAACCCAACTGATCAAGCAAAAAGCCAGAAACAAAACACCGACTCTACAGAAAGTTCGACTGCAGCCTTTGCACTCGTGAAGACGAAGAATCACCCAGCAGGGTTTAATCTCCAACGGTGGCATCACATTTTGCAATGTACAATTGTCAAGATATAAAGAAAAAACAGGAAGCTCACAAATAAAGTCTTTTGTGCCACAAGACTGAAGAGGATGGTGTAAATTCGTGCCCAGAGCAACAATCTGCTGTTGAATGTCACATTTTGAAGATTGTAACAGCCAATTTTTGCATTTCAGTTTGTGGCTTATCTAAAGGTTGCATCTCCAAATTCATCACTCTCTTTCATAAAGTTCACACGAATGGATAGATTAGAAATTTGTATTAAGGTGATGGGCACATTATGCAGTGCCGATATGTCATATGAAGGTCAATAAAACAAATAACATTTTGATAATTGTGGAAGCAAGAGCCTGAATCCTTATCGAGCGTCAAGTTTAGTTATTGTCAAGTCGTTAACAGAATATAATCCTTGTGGACTTGATAGATAACCACCAACACAGGAACTTTTTCTGAAGACAAATGCAGGCTGCTGAGGAGATGGTAGAGATGCTTCACCACTCAACATAAATACAACGGCTGACATGGTTGGTCGGTCCTCTGCATCTTCTTGCACGCACAAGAGCCCGACTTGAATGCATCTCAAGACTTCATCAGAATGATATGACTCTAGTGATGAATCCACAATTTCTAAGGCTCTATCTTCTCTCCACAGCTGCCAAACCTGTAGTTGTTGACAGTAACATTTTCAGAAAGGGATGAATATGAGTAGTAAGCAGGAAGGGGAAATTGTTGGCAAAGTTTGTGTTGCTCACATGCCCTATCAAGTTCATGGAATGGTCCTCTTGATAAGAGCCATTGTTTTTCTTGCCACTCACAATCTCCAATAATATGATACCAAAACTAAAGACATCTGATTTGGTTGAATATCTTCCAAACACTGCATACTCAGGTGACATATATCCACTGCGTTACAACCAAAAAATAATAAGATGAATATGGAAGGTGAGATTATGGTGAATTAATCCATGAATGTGTGATTGCAAGTATAGTTCTTACTATGTTCCAACAACTCTGTTGGTTTTATCCTGCAGTTGGTCCCCATGGAATATTCTTGCCATGCCAAAATCTGATATTTTTGGGTTCATCTCAGCATCTAGAAGAACATTGCTGGTTTTTAGATCCCTATGAATAATCCTAAGTCTTGAATCCTGGTGAAGATACAGAATCCCACGAGCAACTGCGTTTATAATTTCAAACCGCTTTTTCCAATCCAACAAGGAACTTCTTGTGTGATCTACAACGAGATATTTGGCTTTTGAGTAAATAAATGTTATATACTTTAGTAAGAAGCTTAAAAAATATTCTTCAAAATTTTAGAAATGACATGTACAAATGAATATTTCCTCTAGACATACCAAAAAGAAAGGAGTCCAAGCTTTTGTTCGGCAAGTATTCCAGGACTAACATCCTTTCTTCTCCCTTTATACAACAGCCTAAAAGTTTCACAAGATTCCTGTGTTGAAGTCTGGCTATCAGTGCAACTTCATTTTTGAATTCTTCAATTCCTTGTCCTGAAGTTTTGGACAATCTTTTTACAGCAATCTTTTGATCATTTGCTAACAGACCCTGAAGTTATGGTTCAACACTATTATAAAGCTTTGAGAAGAAGAGTATCTTCTACTGGCTTAGAAGAAATCATTCAATTATGAAATGTTAGGACTTTGATATTAGAACTTACCTTATAAACAGTGCCAAAACCACCTTGGCCAAGTTTATTGACAGGAGAGAAGTTGCTTGTGGCTACTATTATTGCGCTCAGATGGAAAAATTGCAGCTCTGGGTGTCTCCTACTTTCCTCAAGTTCATCCGCCTCCACAAAATCTTTGCTATCACAAAAAGCATATTAGCATTCATTTTCTCCTTAGTGTTCTGTTTGCACACTAGAAAATGGAAATTTAACACAGCGCATATGGATCCTATTGAAGCAGAGTGGTTCAGTCAGACTGCAAAAGTGTTATGTCCAATTCCATACTTTTATGAGCACACTGCTTTTTATTTAGATGAAACAGTTAAACAATTCAAAGCAGATGAGTACTTCTCATACCTTTCATCTTCCTCTTTTTCTTAAGCCACCAGCAGGCAAACCCAATGATTAGTACCAATGCAACAGCCGCCATTGGAATAGCCAGCAAGCCCCTACTTTTGAGAAAACCTTTTGATATTCTGGTATTCTCAGCTACACAAAGAGTGAGACAAAGGATTAGAAAACCATGAAAAGGAGAACTCATGTGGACACCAAAACCAGTCCAGTAAGTTCCACACAGATTCTGAAATTTACAATTGAATTTTCCTTGGCAAGCGAAGTAGTACCTAATTCCATTTTGTCCACACGAACATATAGATCTCGCCCTAGCTCCGTGCGTACTAAAATGTCCCACAACTCATCATACCATGCCAAGCAATCAATGCGGCCTTCCCATTCTATGCTCATATACGCCGTGCAGGAGCAATTGCTTAAGCACACCTGCTCACACTCATTGGCACTAGTATTTGGCAACAATTGTGCTGCTTTCGATGTGTCTGGATCTTTCACCTGCGCCACCTTCACAAACCCATCCCCATCCCCACAGTTTGACACCCCACTTCGCTTGCTCAAACACCCGTCTGACCCATCTCTCCGGTTCCAATGATTCGAAGATTTTGGTTCATACCCCGGTAGGCACTCACATTCAAACATATTAATATTGTCAGGGCTACATTTGCTGTTGGCACCACACTGTCCATATCGGTCACACCGGTATTTTGGTGCAGCAAAGAGTTCCTCCCACTGATTAACAGCATCATTCCATCTCAGTTGTTCATTTACCCCATAATCCGTCAACACCGATCTAATTACAGAGGTGTTATCAGTTAAAAATAAATAATACATTTCTTCATTATTACTCACAAAACCGGGCCATGGCCCTGGATCACATCTCCAATATTTGGTCAAACCCTTGTACAGAAAATATTGGGCCGTAGCAGTCTGGTTTGAATAGAGCCTCAAGCTATAGTTACCAGTTCCAGGGTCATTTTGGGACTTCCAAGATGTTAAGACCCATTCCAACCCAATTTTCCAATTCAACCCAACTTTCATTCCTGGAAGTAGAGTATCTGTAGGATAATCAAAACTTTGCCATATAAAGCTTTCACTTTTACTATCCTGGAAAAGCACTAAATTTCCTGTATCTAAAACCTGAGCTACACAAGTGCTTGTGGTTTGAACCGACACATTTGTGGACCAAATAGAAAGATTCTCAGTATTGTGAGCATAAAGAACCAATTTTCCGTACCTGTTGATTGTGAGAACACCAGAGGTATCATTGATGGGGTTGTTTCTGTTTGCAACCCAAACCACTGCCTTTTCAGACTTAGTAGCATACCAAATCCCAACATAGCGAGAGCCTGAGTTGCCGGGGCTGAAGAAGCCTAATTCAAAGTTGTTTTCTTTGGAAACTATAAAGTCACCATCTTTCACATGCTGGTTCACTGCTATGGTGTCAATGGATGTGCAAAATGGGAAGAGGAAGAAGAAGACAAGCAAAGTGTTTAAAAACATTTTTTTTCTGGGCATTTGCGAATTTGCATATCCGATGAACGGGTTGGTGTTCACTTATTTTTTATGGGTTAGTTGATGGTCTGTCACTGTCCGCATTTGAATGATTGACAATTTTTGATCTTTTTTGTGTTGAAATTTCTGCCACGTGGTTGAAATATCACGTACGTACCCAGCAGCACGGCACGTTTCGTTTGGTCATTGGTACAACACGACAACAACAATCACACACGCGGCCAGCCATATATGGTCTATATTTAGGCCATCTCCAGCCATAGGGCTAAATGTAATCCATTGCTAAAAATTTAGCCCTCCAAAATATTAATTTTTTAAAGAATAGTGCAGGTCTAAATTTTTCCATCTCCAGCCATGCATGGCTATATTTTAGGGTCCTTCATATTTTATTATTTTGAGAAAAACTATGGTACAACACTCATACATTCCACAACTGTATATTGTTTAATTTAATTAAACTACTGTTTAATATATTGTTTATAAATTTTTTTTAAAACAACACTTGAAAAAATTTGAAAAGCTAATCATATTTATTAATTTTTTTTAAAAGAAAAGGGAGTGGGTAGGTCCAACGGTCATTTTAAAAATTTGACTACAAATTTGAAAAGCTAACTATTTTTATCATTTTAAAAATCTATATAGATCCAGATGTAGCGTCCTAGGGATAGATGGCAGTTGAAAAGCAGATTATGGGTCCCACTACAAATTGGGCCCATTCCTAAAGCTGGGCTACATATGGCCTGATTAGAGGGCTAAAGGGCCAAATGTGGCCCTCCAAATTTGGCCAAAATTTTGTTTAGCCCATGACTGGAGACGATTTTGGTATTATTTTAGAGCTATATTTAGGAAATAGCCCATAGCTGGAGATGGCCTTATAGGCGCCATTCTTGAGTCAACTCAAAGTCTTGGATGTTGACTGACTCAATTTGTCAACCATTGAGATTAAATACTGTTTGACCCAAAAAAAGAGATTGATAGCCTTGTTTGCATTAGTCTTGGTAAAACTGTTAGAGCATCTCCATAGCAAAAGATGTAAATTGGAGATGTAAAAAGAACATAAAAGAAAATAATTTTATATCAAGTTGAAGCAAAATGATATTTCTGGTATTTTGGTAGATATCTCACCTTTTATATGTTTGAAGCCCGCCACTTTCGCACTCTAGGTGTAAATGTCCTTTACAGCTCTCTTTACACCCTTGCAATAGAGATGCTCTTATAATTTAACTAGCATCGAGATAAATGGATTGAGAAGTGATGAGTAATATTGAGGTTGAGAAGCTGAGTAATTTTGAGTTGTTCAAAAATAAGGATTTTTTTTTAGTACTTATAAAGTTTTCATTTTTTTAACTATGGGAAGTTACGAGTAATGTACAATTGTCAATGTATGAAGACAAAACAAGACTGAAGATTGCAAATGGCATTATTTCGTGCTGTCACATTTTGAAGATTGTAGAAATCAATTTATACATTTCAATTTGTGGCTTATGTTACATCTTCAAATTCATCACTCTCTTTCAAAAAGTTCACATTATGCAATACCAGTACCATATGACGGTCAATGAAACAAATAACATTTTGATATTGTGGAAGCAAGAGCACGAATCATTATCGAGCTTCAACTTTGGTTATTGTCAAGTCGTTAACAGAATATAAATGCAGGCGGGAACTTTTTCTGAAGACAAATGCAGGCTGCTGAGGAGATGGTAGAGATGCTTCACCACTCAACATAAATACAACGGCTGACATGGTTGGTCGGTCCTTTGAATCTTCTTGCACACACAAGAGCCCGACTTGAATGCATCTCATGACTTCATCAGAATGATATGACTCTAGTGATGAATCCACAATTTCTAAGGCTCTGTCCTCTCTCCACAGCTGCCAAACCTGTAGTTATTGACAGTAACATTTTCAGAAAGTGATGAATATGAGTAGTAAGCAGGAAGGGGAAATTGTTGGCAAAGTTTGTGTTGCTCACATGTCCTATCAAGTTCATGGAATGGTCCTCTTGATAAGGACCATTGTTTTTCTTGCCACCCACAATCTCCAATAATATGATCCCGAAACTAAAGACATCTGATTTGGTTGAATATCTTCCAAACACTGCATACTCAGGTGACATATATCCACTGCATTACAACCAAAGAATAATAAGATGAATATGGAAGGTGAGATTATGGTGATTTAATCCATGAATGTGTGATTGCAAGTATAGTTCTTACTATGTTCCAACAATTCTGTTGGTTTTATCCTGCAGTTGGTCCCCCTGGAATATTCTTGCCGTGCCAAAATCTGATATTTTTGGGTTCATCTCAGCATCTAGAAGAACATTGCTGGTTTTTAGATCCCTATGAATAATCCTAAGTCTTGAATCCTGGTGAAGATAAAGAATCCCACGAGCAACACCATTGATAATTTCAAAGCGCTTTTTCCAATCCAACAAGGAACGTTTTGTGTGATCTACATTGAGATATTTGGCTTTTGAGTAAATAAATGTTATATACTTTAGTAAGAAGCTTAAAAAAATTTCTTCAAAATTTTAGAAATGGCATGTACAAATGAATATTTCCTCTAGACATACCAAAAAGAAAGGAGTCCAAGCTTTTGTTCGGCATGTATTCCAGGACTAACATCCTTTCTTCACCCTTTATACAACAGCCTAAAAGTTTCACAAGATTCCTGTGTTGAAGTCTGGCTATCAGTGTAACTTCATTTTTGAATTCTTCAATTCCTTGTCCTGAATTTTTGGACAATCTTTTTACAGCAATCTTCTGATCATTTGCTAACAGACCCTGAAGTTATGGTTCAGGACTATTATAAAGCTTTCATCAGAAGAAGAGTATTTTTCTGCTTCTCAGAAGAAATCATTCAATTATGAAATGTTAGGACTTACCTTATAAACAGTGCCAAAACCACCTTGGCCGAGTTTATTGACAGGAGAGAAGTTGCCTGTGGCTACTATTATTGCGCTCAGATGGAAAAATTGCAGCTCTGGGTGTCTCCTACTTTCCTCGAGTTCATCCGCCTCCGCAAAGTCTTTGCTATCACAAAAAGGCATATTAGTATTCATTTTCTCCTTATTGTTCTAGTTGCATTGACAAAATGACTGGAAAATGGAACTTTAACACAGCGCAAAAGGATCTTATTGAAGAGGAGTGTTTAGATGTGAATTACAGACTGCACACGTTTTATGACCAGTTCCATATTTCCACGAGCACATTGCTTTTTTATTTAGATGAAACAGTTAAACAATTCAAAATAGATGAGTATTTCTCATACCTTTTATCTTCCTCTTTTTATTTAGCCACCAGCAGGCAAACACAATGATTAGTACCAACGCCAGAAGAACAGCCACTATTAGAATAGCCAGCAAACCCCTCCTTTTGAGAAAACCTTCCGATTTTCTGGTATTCTCAGCTACAGATAAAAGTGGGACAAAGATTAGAACCAAGAAAAAGAGAACTCATATGGACGCCAAAACCAGTCCAGTAAGTTCACAGATTCTGAATATTTATAATTGAAATTTTCCATGGCAAGACAAGTAGTACCTAATTCCATTTTGTCCACACGAACATACAGATCTTGTCCTAGCTCTGTGCGGACTAAAATATCCAGCAACTCACCGTACCATACCAAGCAATCAATGCGGCCTTCCCAATCTAAGCTCATATACGCGGTGCAGGAACAATTGCTTAAGCACACCTGCTCACACTGATTGGCACTAATACTTGTCAACAATTGTGCTGCTTTTGTTGTGTCTGGCTCTTTCACCCGTGCCACCTTCACAAACCCTTCCCCATTCCCACATTTTGGCAGCCCAATTTGCTTACTCACACACCCCTCTGACCCATCTCTTCTGTTCCAATCATTCAAAGATTTTGGTTCGTACCCTGGTAGACACTCACACTCAAACATATTAACATTGTCAGGGCTACATTTGCTGTTGGCACCACACTGTCCATATTGGTCACACCGGTATTTTGGTGCAGCCCATAGTTCCTCCCATTGATTTTCAGCATCACTCCATCTCATTTGTTGATTTAACCCATAATCCGTCAACACCCATCTAATTACAGAGGTGTTATCAGTCACAAACAAAAAATACATTTCTTCATTACTACGCACAAAATCGGGCCACGGCCCTGGATCAATTCTCCAATATTTGCTCACACCCTTATACAGAAAATATTGGGGCGTAGCACTCTGGTTTGAAAAGAGCCTCAAGCTATAGTTCCCAGTTCCAGGGTCATTTTGGGACTTCCAAGATGTTAAGACCCATTCAAACCCAATTTTCCAATTCAACCCAACTTTCATTCCGGGAAGTAGAGTATCTGTAGGGTAATCAAAACTCTGCCATATAAAGCTTTCACTTTTACTAATACTATCCGGGAAAAGCACTAAATTTCCTGTATCTAAAAGCTGAGCTACACGAGTGCTTGTGGTTTGAAGAGAGACATTTGCGGACCAAATAGAAAAGCTGTCAATATTGTGAGCATAAATAACCAAATTTCCATACCTGTTGATGGTGAGGACGCCAGAGGTATCATTGATGGGGTTGTTTCTGTTTGCAACCCAAACCACTGCCTTTTCAGACTTATTAGCATACCAAATTCCAACATAGCGAGAGCTCGAGTTGCCGGGGCTGAAGAAGCCTAATTCAAAGTTGTTTTCTTTGGACACTATAAAGTCACCATCTTTCACATGCTGGTTCACTGCTATGGTGTCAATGGATGTGCAAAATGGGAAGAGGAGGAGGAAGAACACAAGCAAAGCTTGGAAAAGCATTTTGTTTTCTGGGAATTTTTGGAGTTTGCATGTACAATGAATCGGTTGGTGTTTCTGCTACTTCTGAATTATTGACAATGTTTTATATCAGCAGCATGGGCTCTGCTCAAAGTGTTGAATGTTGACTGACGAAATTGGCGGCAGGTAGACAAAGTCAATATATGCATGTATTAAAACTAATCTTAAATACTGGATTGATAGGGGAGCGGCGGGTGATAGGCTTGTTAAATATGGGCCGACTTTGGGAATGGGTTGGCCCATACTTGACCTTCCCCAAGCCCAAATAGGTAGAGTTTTGTACGAATACCATGTTGGTGTTTGCCAGCCCAAAACCGTGTGTGCCTAAACTAAGAGACTGTAACGAGGGTTTATAATGACCGGTTATTTTGAGGAGGTCCTTAATGATCATCCGATTAATTACATAGCTATTGTTAGATAACTAGATTAAACCCCTCAACACAGCAGGGTCTAATTTCCAACAATGGCATCACATTTTGCAATGTACAATTGTCAATATATAAATAAATAAAAACAAGAAGCTCACAAATAAAGCCTTTTGTAGCAACAACGTTGAAGAGGATGATATAAATTCGTTCCCAGAGCAACAATCTGCTGTGTACTGTCACATTTCAAGTTATGTCATCACTCTCTTTCAAAAAGTTCACACGAATGGATAGATTATAAATTTGTATTAAGGTGATGGGCACATTATACAGTGCCGAAATGTCACACGAAGGTCAATAAAACAAATAACAGTTTGATAATTGTGGAAGCAACAGCCTGAATCCTTATCAAGCTTTAAGTTTAGTTATTGTCAAGTCGTTAACATAATACAATCCTTATCGAGATGGTAGAGATGTTTCATTTACACCTCACAATTGGAGCAACTTTCGACAACTCTAGGTGTAAATGTACTTTACATCTCCCTTTACGCCCTTGCAATAGAGATTCTCTTATAATTTAACTAGCATCGAGATAAATGGATTGAGAAGTGATGAGTAATATTGAGGTTGAGAAGATGAGTAATTTTGAGTTTTTCAAAAATAATGATTTTTTTTTAGTAATTATAAAGTTTTCATCTTTTTTACTATGGAAAGTTATGAGTAATGTACAATTGTCAATGTATGAAGACAAAACAAGACTGAAGATTGCAAATGGCATTATTTCGTGCCCAGAGCAACCGTCTGCTGTGTGCTATCACATTTTGAAGATTGTAGAAATCAATTTATAGATTTCAACTAGCAAAAGGTGCCCGCGCGATGCGGCGGGTTTTAAAATTGTGTGAAATGTGTATAAAGCGATGAAAATAGGCAAGGAGCAACGTTCTATTTATATATACATGACAATGTAAATAGTGCCATCGCGGTTAGTTTTCCAAGTTTTAGTTACAAAAGATAAATTAATAACATGTTTTATACGATGTTTAATATCTTAAAATATTGGGTATATTTTAATAGATCAAGCATCTATAAAAACATCAAAATATGAGAAGTTTTGAGCTGTGCATTGTTCAAAATAGCTTGTACAATTGTCAATTGACACTATTAGCTAATTCCTATGCTCTACTCTCAAAACTTAAAACAATCAATTGGAATTTCAGCCTAGAAACTCACCTCCTGCTTAACATAACCAAAAACACCTACCAAATTGCTCTATCCAAAGCAACAAAAGACCACCTGCAAAATATCAAAAGAAAACATGGTTTAGAAAAAAGAGAAGAAAAAGGAAGAAAAACAGAAAAAATGGAGAAGAAATTAGCTTGGGTGTTTTATACATGCACAATCTTTTTATAAAACCAAAAAAATTAGCCTGAGCAAAATCTGCATGGAAAGACTCAAGATTACCCAAATTAATGTGTTTTGGGCAAAGAAAAACAGTATAAAAACACAGGCAAAGGGCTGTTTAAATGATCCTAGATGCATTTGAAACAAAGAATATATGATCAAAAGTTACTGGTCTAAACAATCAAAAGTTACCTATGCAAAAGTCACCCTAAACAATCAAGATTTTTTTATATTTTTCAATTCCATTTTTTCTGTTTTTCCCTTTTTTTCCCTTTAAATAGATATCAACATTTCATACTCTAATTCAACAATTGAGTCTTCTCAAAGTTCTAACAATCTAAAGATCAAGCTCTAATTTTGCACTAAACATGTATGTCTGAAAATCAACCCAAAACATCAATCAAATGAAACCAAAGGCAGTTTATAACCACTACATGTCCTTCTTCATGTTAAAAAAAAGCTCCCTTAAAAAAAAAAAAAATTCAAAAAGCTTCAGCACACACGAAAAGGCATTAATATATAATCAAAAGCAATATAATGTTGTTATCACTCCTATCAACAAACTCTCCAAATACACGATATCTTTCATAAATTGAAAGCAAAAAGTCAAAAATATTAATATGTCTCTAAGCACAGATCATATAGGACAGAGTTTGTCATTGGTTCAAACCACATAACAATCACTTAGCTTTATTTACAGCTGTACAACCATAGCAATTAGTTCAAATTTATCCCAACCAATTGGCAATTGCTTCCATTAGCTAATTACTATCCTCTATTCACATAACCGAAAACAATAAATTGGAATTTCAACATAGAAACACACCTCTTGCTTAGCAGAACCAAAAACAACCACCAAACAACTCTATCTAAAGCAGCAAAACACCACCTACAAAACATCAAAAGGGCAGCAAAGAGCCCATTAAATGATGAACTTGACCACTAATTTTAAAAATGTAAGGGCTTGATCCGTTGTTAATTGACTGATCAACTTTGGCTCCCATTGAAGTAAATGCAAACATAGAATTATACACCCGAATGTTCTCTCTGAACAACACAATTTTTTGGCCTTGATTTGGATCGAGTAAGCTTTCTAAAAATAGGGGTGTTGGTTTTGGAATTGGAAGTTTAATCTTTCCTTATTGGCAACAAAGAGTGAAAAGAGGCTCATTGTTTTTCGATTTTTGTTTAATGGATTCTTTTGACCAAAAAAGTGCACCACAGTAAATGCACTTATAATTCTTGTCTCCCAAATCCACATATCCTTCAATAGTTCCTATAAAGAAAAGAAATGTGGAATGAAGAGAATAGAAGACACAAACTGAGGTTATCAACAATAGAACAATATAGTTCAAATTTAGGAGAAAAAATTCAAGTAAAAAAGAGAACCTACTTTGCCTGTTTCTCTGAAAGAAGGCCTGACCCCCACTGATTTGATCAGAATGAGCGAATTCAATCTCATATGCAGTTGTTTCAACTGTGTTCATATTGCCGTATGATATATTTTGAACACATTGTTGTCTTTTGTTCTGCACTTCAGGATTTTTTTTTATGGCTGGTCATAGAATTTTTTTCATGTTGATGGTTATTTTCATTGTTTGTGTGACATGCATCTTGAGCAGGAAATTCTATACCAGCTGAAGTGCTAGCACCACACTCTTGCTGTATCGGCAAACTTTGTTGGCTAAATCTAGGGCTTTGAGATAGCATATAAGTTTGACCATCGTTTTTACAAAGTGGGCTACAAATTTTTTTCGCTTGATGGCTATGCTCATGATCAGCATAACAAACATTTTCATCAGAGATTTCTGTACCATTTAAAATAGTCAAACTATGAGCTTCTTGCATGATCCAATTTCGTTTGCTATTTCTAGTCCTTTTGTCCATCATGCACAAAAATTTCAAAACCCAAGCAATAGACTGAAAACAGGAAAGGAAATAAAACATGCATAAATAAACTTTTAAATTATCAATCACACTTAAACTATAATTAAGCAAAGCAAATGCACAATGATATTGACATAACCACAGAAATAAGAATCTTTAAATACCATAATATTTGATAATCAATAAACTACAGTCACTATGCATAGTCTTTTGAAAAATGAATGAAATACTAACCTGTAATCAGAAAAGCTATCAAGCACTTCCAAAAACAGCAACAGAAAAGTTGGATTACTACAGCTATCTAAAATACGAAGACAAAGAAAACAAAAAAAACAAAATTAGATCAAATCAACACAGAACAACCAAAAATCTGAATATGAAACAAATTAAAACATGAAAATATGATGATATGAAGCGAAGACTGGTTTTTTTTCAAATTGCTTGAGAGGAGAATCACATCTTAATTGGTTGAAAAGTAACCAACTCATTTCACAACTCATTTTCGGTTTTGAAAAAGCAAAGAATCCCATTGCTCAATCAGTGGTTAAAAATAAGGAAATTAAGGAAGACGAAGGAAAATATGGAATGTCCTCAACACGTAATAGTGCACCTACATGCCTTCATTGACGTTGTTTTTCAACCGGAAGACTTGAGAGCTAACTATTGAGACTTTGGGTTATTTGGACACATAGTTTGTGAAATGGTTTGTTTGAGGAAATTATCCAAGAATGTCTAAGAATGATGTTCTAGACCACATATCCAAAATTAATTTATCACGAATAAAATCTAATGGTAAAAGATTAAAATGAAAAAAAAAAAAAAATACCAATTGAATCAACCTAAGCTGATGAGAAGTGAATCCACTCAGACTAAGAGCAGGACGTATATTAAAGAAAATGGTTCATAACTGTTGTTGGGAGTCATTTGAGTTTCCCTGAAATTGGAGCTTCGTATTATTATTTCTCAAAAACCCAGCACGGCCCACTAACATTAGTGCTTGTGCCGTGCTAAGTTGGCCCCTCTAGTTTGACACCTCTAGTTCGAAGAAAAAAGATGCAAAAGCACATTTATCTAACACCTCTAGTTCGAAGAAAAACACTGTAAAAGCACAGGAAGAGGGCTGTTTAAATGAATGCATTTGAAACAAAGAGTATACGATCAAAAGTTACCTATGCAAAAGTCACCCTAAACAATGAAGATTTTATTTATATTTTTCAATTCCATTTTTCTGTTTTTTCCCTTTTTTCTCTTTAAACAGAGATCAAAATTTCATACTCTAATTCAATAATTCAGTTTTCTCAGAGTCTCTTGTAACAATCTAAAGATCAAGCTCCAATTTTGTATTAAACATATATGTCTGAAAATCAACCCAAAACATCAATCAAATGAAACCAAAGGCAGTTTATAATGACTCCATGTCCTTTTTCATCTTAAAAAAGCTCTCTCAAAAAACCAAAAAATTTCAAAAAACTTTAGCACACGAAAAGGCATTAATATATAATCAAAAGCAGTATCATGTTGTTATCACTCTTATCAACAACCCCTCCAAATACATCATATCTTCCGTAAACTAAAAGGAAAGAGTAAAAAATATTAATATGTATCTAAGCACATATCATATATGAAACAGCTTGTCATTGGTTCAAACCACATAAGAATTACTTGGCTTTATTTACAGCTGCACAACGATAACAATCAGTTCAAATTTATCGTAACCAATTGTCAATTGATACCATTAGCTAATTACCATGCTTTATTCACAGAAGCGAAACAATAAATTGGAATTTCAACATAGAAATGTACCTCTTGCTTAACAGAACCAAAAACAACCACGAAACAGCTCTATCTAAAACAGCAAAACACCACCTACAAAACATCAAAAGTATATATGGTTTATAGAGAAGAGGAGAAAAAGCAAGGAAAAATCGAAAAAAATTGCAGTTTCTGATTTTCTAGTCCCAAAACTGTTCAAACCACATAAGAATTACTTGGCTTTATTTACAGCTGCACAACGATAACAATCAGTTCAAATTTATCGTAACCAATTGTCAATTGATACCATTAGCTAATTACCATGCTTTATTCATAGAACCGAAACAATAAATTGGAATTTCAACATAGAAATGTACCTCTTGCTTAACAGAACCAAAAACAACCACGAAACAGCTCTATCTAAAACAGCAAAACACCACCTACAAAACATCAAAAGTAGATATGGTTTATAGAGAAGAGGAGAAAAGGCAAGGAAAAATTGAAAAAAAATTGCAGTTTCTGATTTTCTAGTCCCAAAACTGTCCAAACATGTTTTTCTGTGCAGTGTTTTAATATGAGATGCTTAAACTTTGTTAGTCCACTACTAAAACAAAAGGAAAATCATGGAAAACAAAAACAAATAGAGACATAAGAAAATAGAATATCAGCCATCATCAAAATCCAAAGTAAAAATCACAGAGCGAAATTCAAGTTGTTTTTTCGAAGAAAAGCCACCAAAGTTAATCCATACATATTACATGTGAGGTCATAACATAGGGAGCAAATAGGCATGAAGGTAATAACATTTGCGACTACTTGTTTGAATCCCATCACAAAGCACATATCTTTTGTACAAATTTGTTGTGCATATCGTTTGAATCTCTTGGATGTTACTTTAATAACAAAATAAAAATCATTCTTTGTATTTAACTCAGGTGATAAAAATGTTTATGGCTTTTGAACTGGTGGTTTAAGCCAATTAGGAGGAACTTGGTTGGTCAGCTATAAATAGTCTCTTTTTCCATTTAAATTTTGTTTTATTTCAATCTCAATAGAAGAATTTGTACAGGCAATATGGTCTCCGGTTCATAGTTTAACAACACATACATGTTATGTTGCCAGACTGCCCCAAAAAAAACACATAATGCTTCTTTGAGCTCTTCTCAGCTGGTTGTGTTCCTAACCATCCTTACTAAAATTAGCAGGAGTTCTCTAGAGGAGGGATTCCAAAAAGAAATTAAGAACTTGATTAACATCCCTCAAATATAAATCCTTTTCAACATTGGCAATATCACAATGCAGCCATAATCAAGTAATTAATCAAATTAATATACAATGTTAGCAGAATCGTAGATCGATGGGCATTGACATAAGCGTTGTTCTATATTAGATTTTCCAATTAACACAAATATTATAGTCTTTAGAAAGCTTAAATCTAGCTTAGCATAACCAAGTTGAAAAATAGTTCTATAAAGTGTTAGACTGTCAGATTTCTCCTGTTCAAAGAGGGATCTTAATAAAATTAGAACTCACAAACTAAAAACGAATTGAAGATTCTTACATTCATATTTTATGAGCATAGATATATTATACAAAAAGAAAAGCTGGCGAAATAGAACAATATAAAGGATCCTTTTGTAACCAAATGAAGACACATTGGGAATATATATAAAGGATCCTTTATCGTAAAAATCTTTCAAGGCTAGCTAATTACTTGGCTTTATTTACAGCTGTACAACAATAACAATTAGTTCAAATTTATCCTAACCAATTGTCAATTGATACCATTAGCTAATTACCATGCTTTATTCATAGAACCGAAACAATAAATTGAAATTTGAACATAGAAATGTACCTCTTGCTTAACAGAACCAAAAACAACCACCAAACAGCTCTATCTAAAACAGCAAAACACCACCTACAAAACATGAAAAGTAGATATGGTTTATAGAGGAGGAGAAAAAGCAAGAAAAAATCTAAAAAATTGCAGTTTCTGATTTCTAGTCCCAAAACTGTCCAAATATGTTTTTCTGCGCACTGTTTTTATATGAGATGCTTAAACTTTGTTAGTCCATTACTAAAACAAAAGGAAAATCCTGGAAAACAAAAACAAACAGAGGCAGAAGAAAACAGAATATCTAGTGACAACAGAGTAAACAACTAAAAAGACCATCGCTTGTAATGAGAAAGCCCAAATCCATACTGTTTTTGCCTAAAAACTTCAACCCATCAATCCCACATTTTTTCCTATTCAAAACCATCATCCAAAGAGCCGTGAACCCCTAAAGCATAGCCATTCAAAAAAATTTAGGGGCAAAATATTTACTTATTGTTGATCAATACTAATGTACAGTTTATCTAATATTTTCTGTTTTCGTAGCCTCTCTAATTCTGTAAACCAAAAACTTCAATATATATCTTTAATTTTCTGTAAGCGTTGATCTAGATTTACATTTTTTTTGTCCTGACAACTCAATCAAACAATTTTTGGAAGCAACCAAATCAGAGGATCCATTCCCATGGGATAAGGAAACAGATATGAGTGTCAGCGGTGGTCTACTTTCTAATAACCAATAAAGTGGTGGTTCGATCTGTATAACCAATAAATCAAACTTAGCTGTGATTTTCAATTATGTGCAGGTGTCAGACAATTTCATAACCTAAACAATCAAAAGTCACCCTAAACAATTAAAATCACAAAAGAACTCTGTTAATTGATGAAATAAAGAACAAAACATGCGCTAAAAAGGTGAGGGGATGCATACCCGAAGACAAAGGATGCAAGAATTCGCAGCCAAGAGAGATAGAAGATGCCTGAGACGAAGCTTGTAGAATCTGTGAAAAATATCACAACGAACAGACAATTTCATCAATCGAAAGGGCCGCTGGATTCGCAGCTCGCCTCCCCAAACGAAAATCAACGGCTACCAAAGCATCTCCAAGAGAGAACAGAAATCTTCCATCGCTGCCCCCCAACCAGCTAGTTCGAAATCAACCATGAACTCGTGCTCTGAGAGAACGATACGTTCGCTGGGGAAGAATGGCTGAAGGAGAAGGGGCAAAAAGGGAAGAGCAGAAAAGTTTAAGTGGAGGGCATATTCGAAACTTTACTGTGATGGAGAGGAAACAAAACGTGTAGCAACAGTAAAATGAGGGGCATTTCTGTTATTACACTGTGCTTAAGAACAGTGTTTAGTCGAAATCAACCATGAACTCGTGCTCTGAGAGAACGATACGTTCGCTGGGGAAGAATGGCTGAAGGAGAAGGGGCAAAAAGGGAAGAGCAGAAAAGTTTAAGTGGAGGGCATATTCGAAACTTTACTGTGATGGAGAGGAAACAAAACGTGTAGCAACAGTAAAATGAGGGGCATTTCTGTTATTACACTGTGCTTAAGAACAGTGTTTAGTCGGATTGCCGTTTAGTATATATATAATTTGTGGCATCTTCAAATTCATCACTCTCTTTCAAAAAGTTCACATTATGCAATACCAGTACCATATGACGGTCAATGAAACAAATAACATTTTGATATTGTGGAAGCAAGAGCACGAATCATTATCGGGCTTCAACTTTGGTTATTGTCAAGTCGTTAACAGAATATAAATGCAGGCGGGAACTTTTTCTGAAGACAAATGCAGGTTGCTGAGGAGATGGTAGAGATGCTTCACCACTCAACATAAATACAACGGCTGACATGGTTGGTCGGTCCTCTGAGTCTTCTTGCACACACAAGAGCCCGACTTGAATGCATCTCAAGACTTCATCAGAATGATATGACTCTAGTGATGAATCCACAATTTCTAAGGCTCTCTCTTCTCTCCACAGCTGCCAAACCTGTAGTTGTTGACAGTAACATTTTCAGAAGGGATGAATATGAGTAGTAAGAAGGAAGGGGAAATTGTTGGCAAAGTTTGTGTTGCTCACATGTCCTATCAAGTTCATGGAATGGTCCTCTTGATAAGGGCCATTGTTTTTCTTGCCACTCACAATCTCCAATAATATGATCCCAAAACTGAAGACATCTGATTTGGTTGAATATCTTCCAAACACTGCATACTCAGGTGACATATATCCACTGCATTACAACCAAAGAATAATAAGATGAAAATGAAAGGTGAGATTATGGTGATTTAATCCATGAATGTGCGATTGCAAGTATAGTTCTTACTATGTTCCAACAATTCTGTTGGTTTTATCCTGCAGTTGGTCCCCATGGAATATTCTTGCCGTGCCAAAATCTGATATTTTTGGGTTCATCTCAGCATCTAGAAGAACATTGCTGGTTTTTAGATCCCTATGAATAATCCTAAGTCTTGAATCCTGGTGAAGATACAGAATCCCACGAGCAACACCATTGATAATTTCAAAGCGCTTTTTCCAATCCAACAAGGAACGTCTTGTGTGATCTACATCGAGATATTTGGCTTTTGAGTAAATAAATGTTATATACTTTAGTAAGAAGCTTAAAAAAATATTCTTCAAAATTTTAAAAATGGCATGTGCAAATGAATATTTCCTCTAGACACACCAAAAAGAAAGGAGTCCAAGCTTTTGTTCGGCATGTATTCCAGGACTAACATCCTTTCTTCACCCTTTATACAACAGCCTAAAAGTTTCACAAGATTCCTGTGTTGAAGTCTGGCTATCAGTGTAACTTCATTTTTGAATTCTTCAATTCCTTGTCCTGAAGTTTTGGACAATCTTTTTACAGCAATCTTCTGATCATTTGCTAACTGACCCTGAAGTTATGGTTCAGCACCATTATAAAGCTTTGAGAAGAAGAGTATTTTCTACTTCACAGAAGAAATCATTCAATTATGAAATGTTAGGACTTTGATATTAGAACTTACCTTATAAACAGTGCCAAAACCACCTTGGCCAAGTTTATTGACAGGAGAGAAGTTGTCTGTGGCTACTGTTATTGCGCTCAGATGGAAAAATTGCATCTCTGGGTGTGTCCTAGTGTCCTCAAGTTCATCCACCTCCACAAAATCTTTGCTATCACAAAAAGCATATTAGCATTCATTTTCTCCTTAGTGTTCTGTTTGCACACTAGAAAATGGAAATTTAACTTAGTGCATATGGATCCTATTGAAGCGGAGTGGTTCAGTCAGACTGCAAAAGTGTTATGACCAATTCCATACTTTTATGAGCAAACTGCTTTTTATTTGGATGAAATGGTTAAACAATTCAGAGCAGGTGAGTACTTCTCATACCTTTCATCTTCCTCTTTTTCTTAAGCCACCAGCAGGCAAACCCAATGATTAGTACCAATGCAACAGCCGCCATTGGAATAACCAGCAAGCCCCTAGTTTTGAGAAAACCTTTCAATTTTCCGGTATTCTCAGCTACACAAAAGAGTGAGACAAAGGATTAGAAAACCATGAATAAGAGAACTCGTGTGGACACCAAAACCAGTCCAGTAAGTTTCACACAGATTTTGAAATTTACAATTGAATTTTCCTTGGCAAGCGAAGTAGTACGTACCTAATTCCATTTTGTCCACACGAACATATAGATCTCGCCCGAGCTCCGTGTGTACTAAAATGTCCCACAACTCACCATACCATGCCAAGCAATCAATGCGGCCTTCCCATTCTATGCTCGTATACGCCGTGCAGGAACAATTGCTTAAGCACGCCTGCTTACACTCATTGGCACTAGTATTTGGCAACAATTGTGCTGCTTTCAATGTGTCTGGATCTTTCACCCGTGCCACCTTCATAAACCCATCCCCATCCCCACAGTTTGACACCCCAATTCGCTTGCTCACACACCCGTCTGACCCATCTCTCCGGTTCCAATCATTCAAAGATTTTGGTTCATACCCCGGTAGGCACTCACATTCAAACATATTAATATTGTCAGGGCTACATTTGCTGTTGGCACCACACTGTCCATATCGGTCACACCGGTATTTTGGTGCAGCCCATAGTTCGTCCCATTGATTAACAGCATCATTCCATCTCAGTTGTTGTAGTATCCCATAATCCGTCAACAACGATCTAATTACAGAGGTGTTATCAGTTAAAAGGAAATAATACATTTCTTCATTATTACTCACAAAACTGGGCCAAGGCCCTGGATCACTTCTCCAATATTTGGTCAAACCCTTGTACAGAAAAATCTGGGGCGTAGCAGTCGGGTTTGAATAGAGCCTCAAGCTATAGTTACCAGTTCCAGGGTCATTTTGGGACTTCCAAGATGTTAAGGCCCATTCCAACCCAATTTTCCAGTTCAACCCAACTTTCATTCCTGGAAGTAGAGTATCTGTAGGATAATCAAAACTTTGCCATATAAAGCTTTCACTTTTACTATCCTGGAAAAGCACTAAATTTCCTGTATCTAAAAGCTGAGCTACACAAGTGCTTGTGGTTTGGACCGACACATTTGTGGACCAAATAGAAAGATTCTCAGTATTGTGAGCATAAAGAAACAATTTTCCGTACCTGTTGATTGTGAGAACACCAGAGGTATCATTGATGGGGTTGTTTCTGTTTGCAACCCAAACCACTGCCTTTTCAGACTTATTAGCAGACCAAATCCCAACATAGCGAGAGCTCGAGTTGCCGGGGCTGAAGAAGCCTAATTCAAAGTTGTTTTCTTTGGACACTATAAAGTCACCATCTTTCACATGCTGGTTCACTGCTATGGTGTCAATGGATGTGCAAAATGGGAAGAGGAGGAGGAAGAACACAAGGAAAGCTTTGAAAAGCATTTTGTCTTGGGGGAAGTTTTGGAGTTTGCATGTACAATGAATCGGTTGGTGTTTCTGCTACTTTCTAATCATTGACAATGTTTGATGAAAATGGCTGCTACTTGTTTGAAGTCCTATCACGAACACTACATATAGAACAGAACAATAACATTCAATCACGCATAATATCTATAACCGATTATATATATAGGCGCCATTCTTGGCTTAACTCAAAGTCTTTGACGTTGACTATTGGCAGTTGGTCAGTTACCCATTTTTCCAACCATCTATATAAAATGATTATTGACTTTCTTTTTATTTATAGTCATCAGGTGATCATTTATTAAATTTGAAATTCACTGATAGATACTCTCTTTCGGGTTTTTTTATGGCACGATTTTAGTGAGGCGGCTGTACCCTCTGTTTTCTATTATTAGTTGACTGTTTTTTTTCAAACTTCTTTTTTTAGTTGATTATAATTTAGGGACCCTCTGCTTAATGAAGTTGTTTCTTGCTTGCATAAATAAATAAAATAAAATAAAATTTGAAACCCAAAACTCTTGGAACAAAGTAGACATGGGCCAAATTTATGAACGTGTTGCCCGATACTTGACCTTCCCCAAACCCAAATTAGCGGAGCCCTGTTTGAGAACCTTGTTCCATTTTGTGTTGTGTTGGTGTTGGTGTTACTCTGCCCAGATTCGTGTGTGCCTAAACGTTGTTTGGGCCTCAGGCCTCCAGTTCACCTTGTCCAAGTGACTATTTTTTCAATAACATTTCCTAATGTTTTTATATAATATTGCATTAGTCTTTAGAACTATATAAGATTATTTTTATTGTATGATAAGTGATGCATGGATTTTTATGGTAAAGCTCCTATTACAACCAACTAGTTCTTAGTCTAGTTGTATTTCAATGTTAGAAGATGCTCCGTTTCCAATTAATAAAAATAAAACGAAAAAAAGTTCCTATTATAGATTCGAGTCATGTGACAAGTCACAACCATACATACAGAGCACACATGAAGCATGATTGTAGATGCTCTTAAAACCCTCAACACACAACCTCAACTTAGGCCCCCTCCCATGCCTAAAGTTCTTGGAACTCAGGCCTCCGGTTTACACAAACGAGAAAAATTGTTTAAATTATGACCAGTATATACAAGTAGTGCCATTCCAAGAGTTTTTTGTTTTGTCAAAAGACCATTCCAAGAGTCTAGCAAAGCGGTAAATTGATAAGAAGGAAGGAAGCCAAAAAGAATAGCACTTTGGCCCCGTTTGGTTCACGGAATGAATTTGATGGGAAATCATTTCCCATGTCATTTCCCAAGGGATGGGAAATGTTGATTCCTTTCCCATGTTTGTTTTGAGTAGGAATGGAAAACAAATTTTGTTTAGTTTCCCAATTGTACCCCTATTAAAAAAAAAAGAATACCAATAATTGTTGGATAAAAATTGTAATTATGAATTGTTAGTAATGACAAATTAGTCAAAAAAAATTGTATTTAATGCTAGTTTTACTTTCCCATGGGAAGGGAAAGTGAAACCCAAGGAGGAAGGAAGGATTCACTTTCCCTCCTCCTTTCCCATGTGCTAGGAATCGCTTTCCCATGCCTGACTTACCAAACATGGGAAAGGAATTGATTTCCCATGCCCAAGATTCCTTTCCCATGAACCAAACGCAGCCTTTGAATCTTTATCGAGATTCAAGTTTAGTTATTGTCAAGTCATTAATAGACGAATCTGATCCTTTTGGAATTGATGGATCAGCAACATCATTGCTGGAACTTTTTCTGAAGACAAATGCAGGCTGCTTAGGAGATGGAGGAGATGCTTCACCACTCAACATGAAGACAACAGTTGACATGCTTGGTCGGTCCTTTGAATCTTCTTGCACACACAAGAGACCAACTTGAATGCATCTCATGACTTCATCAGGCACATATGACGCTACTGATGAATCCACAATTTCTAAGGCTCTATCTTCTCTCCACAGCTGCCAAACCTGTAGTTGTTGACAGTAACATTTTGAAAAGGGATGAATAAGAATTAAGTGCAAAGAGTAGATTGTTAGCAAAACTTGTGTTACTTACATGTCCTATCAAGTTTAGCGATTCATCCTGCTGATAAGAACCGCTGTTTTTCCTGCCGCTCACAATCTCTAACAATATGATCCCAAAACTAAAGACATCTGATTTCGTTGAATATCTCCCGAACACTGCATACTCTGGTGACATATAGCCACTGCATTATGCATATGAACAAAATCAAACAGCATTACAGCCGAAGAACAGTAAAATGAATATGAAAGTTCAGTATATGGTGATTTATTCCAAGAATTTGTGAGTGCAAATATGATTCTTACTATGTTCCAACAACTCTATTGGTCTTATCCTGCAGTTTGTCCCCATGGAATATTCTTGCCATGCCAAAATCTGAAACTTTTGGGTTCATCTCAGCATCTAGAAGAACATTGCTGGTTTTTAGATCCCTATGGATTATCCTAAGTCTTGAGTCCTGGTGAAGATACAGAATCCCACGAGCAACCCCATTGATAATTTCAAACCTCTTTTTCCAATCCAACAAGGATCTTTTCGCGTGATCTGCATCAAAGATATTTGGCTTTCGAGTAAATAAATGTTATAAAGTTTAGTAGGAGGCTTCAAGAATATTCTTCATCATTTTAGAAATGGCATGTACAAATGAATCTTTCCTCTAGACATACCAAAAAGAATGGAGTCCAAGCTTTTGTTTGGCAAGTGTTCCAGAACTAACATCCTTTCTTCTCCCTTTATACAACAGCCTAAAAGTTTCACAAGATTTCTGTGTTGAAGTCGAGCTATCATAGCAACTTCATTTTTGAATTCTTCAATTCCTTGTCCTGAAGTTTTGGACAATCTTTTTACAGCAATCTTCTGATCATTTGCTAACTGACCCTGAAGTTATGGTTCAACACCATTATAAAGCTTTGAGAAGAAGAGTATTTTCTACTTCTCAGAAGAAATCATTCAATTATGAAATGTTAGGGCTTTGAAATGGGACCTTACCTTATAAACAGTGCCAAAACCACCTTGGCCAAGTTTATTGACAGGAGAGAAGTTGTCTGTGGCTAATATTATTGCGCTCAGATGGAAAAATTGCAGCTCTGGGTGTCTCCTAGTTTCCTCAAGTTCATCCGCCTCCGCAAAGTCTTTGCAATCACAAAAGAAAATTAGTGTTCCTTTTCTCCTCAGTGTTCCATTTGCATTGACAAAATGACTAGAAAATGGAACTTTTAACAACCAATTCCATACTTCCATGAGCACATTGCTGTTTTATTGAGATGAGACAGTTAAACAATTCAACACAGATAAGTACTTCTCATACCTTTTATCGTCCTCTTTCTCTTCAGCCACCAGTACACAAACGTAATGATTAGTACGAATGCGAGAAGCACAGCCACTATTGCAATAGCCAGCAAACCCCTCCTTTTGAGAAAACCTTTCGATTTTCTGGTATTATCAGCTACAGATAAGAGTGGGACAAAGGATTAGAACCATGAAAAAGAGAACTCATATGGACACCAAAACCAGTCTAGTAAGTTTCACAGATTCTGAAAATTTATAACTGAAATTTTCCTTGGCAAGCCAAGTAGTACCTAATTCCATTTTGTCCACCCGAACATATAGATCTTGTCCTAGCTCTGAGCGGACTAAAATGTCCAGCAACTCACCGTACCATACCAAGCAATCATTGCGACCGTCCCATTCTATGTGTATATATGCCGTGCAGGAACAATTGCGTAAGCACACCTGCTCACACTCATTGGTACTGATACTTGCTAACAATCGTGATGCTTCCGATGTGTCAGGTTCTTTCACCCGTGCCACCTTCACAAACCCATCCCCATTCCCACAATTTGACACCCCCATTCGCTTACTCACGCACCCATCTGACCCATCTCTCCCATTCCAAGCATTTTGAGATTTTGGTTCATACCCTGGTAGGCACTCACACTCAAACCTATTAATATTGTCAGGGCTACATTTGCTGTTGGCACCACACTGTCCATATGGATCACACCGGTATTTTGGTGCAGCCCAGAGCTCCTCCCATTGATTAGTACCCTCACTCCATATCAGTTGTTGATTTAGCCCATAATCCGTCACCACCGATCTAATTACTGAGGTGTTATCAGGCAAAAAGGAATAGTACATTTCTTCATTATCCCTCACAAAAATGGGCCATGGCCCTGGATCCATTCTCCAATATTTGGTCAAACCCTTACACAAAAAATATTCAGGTGTAGCAGTCTGATTGGAATAGAGCCTCAAGCTATAGTTCCCAGTTCCAGGGTCATTTTGGGACTTCCAAGATGTTAAAACCCATTCCATCCCAGTTTTCCAATTCAACCCAACTTTCATTCCTGGAAGTAGAGTATCTGTAGGATAATCAAAACTCTGCCATATAAAGCTTTCACTTTTACTAATACTATCCGGGAAAAGCACTAAATTTCCTGTATCTAAAAGCTGAGCTACACAAGTGCTTGTGGTTTGAAGAGAGATATTTGCGGACCAAATAGAAAAGCTGTCAATATTGTGAGCATAAATAACCAAATTTCCATACCTGTTGATGGTGAGGACGCCAGAGGTATCATTGATGGGGTTGTTTCTGTTTGCAACCCAAACCACTGCCTTTTCAGACTTATTTGCATACCAAATCCCAACATAGCGAGAGCTAGAGTTGCCAGGGCTAAAGAAGCCTAATTCAAAGTTGTTTTCTTTGGACACTATAAAGTCACCATCTTTCACAAGTTGGTTCAGTGCTATGGTGTCAATGGATGAGCAAACGGGCAAGAGGAGGAGGAAGAACGCAAGCAAAGCTTTGAGAAACATTTTTGTTTTTCTGGGAATTTGGGATTTTGCATGCACGATGAGTCAGGTGGTGTTTCATTGATGTTTCTTTTTTGTATTGAAATGGCTGCTACTTGTCTGAAGTCCTATCGCGGACTACCCTGCAGCATGCGATGTTGGGTTTGGTCAGCTGCACAACAAGTTACAGGACAATAACATTCACACACGTTTCTACATCTATATCCGATTATTCGTAGTTGACTATTGGTATTGGTCAGGTACCGATTTTTCCAACCATCTATATAAAACAATTATTGACTTTCTATTAATTTATAGTCATGAGGTGATCATTGCTTAAATTGAAATTCACTCATTCTTTCGGGTTTTTATTTTTTATGGCAAGATTTTTGTGAGGCGGCTATTGATTGGTACTCTCTATTTTCTATTATTAGTTTATTGGTTTTTTGTCAATTTTTTTTTATTAGTTTATTATAATTTTGGGACTACTTGTTGTGGTTGCTTATAATGAAGTTGTTCTTGCTTGCATAAAATATAAATAAATAAAAAATTTGAAACCCCATACACTTGGAATGTTTCCGCAAAGTAGACATGGGCCAAATTTAGGAATGTGTTGCCCGATACTTGACCTAACCCAAACCCAAATTGGCGGCGCCCTGTTTGAGGACCATGTTCATGTTGGTGTTGGTGTGGGTATTACTCGGCCCAGGTTCGTGTGTGCATAAAGGTTGCTTGGGCCTCAGGCCTCCACTTCACCAAACAATTGACTCTTTTTTCAATAAATTTCCTAATGTTTTTATACAATATTGCATTAGTCTTTAGAACTAAAAGATTATTTTTATAAAAAATTAATTAGCATCTAGATACATGGATTTTTATTGTAAAGCTCCTATTACAACCAACTAGTTCTTAATCTAGTAAATGTACTTCACTTTTAAATGTTAGAAGATGCTTCAAATTCAAATGCTCCTTTCCAATTAATGAAAATAAAACGGAAAAAAGTTCCTATTGTAGATTTGAGTTATGTGACAAGTCACAAGTCACGACCATACATACAGAGCACGAATGAAGTATATTAATGCCCTATTTTATTATTAGACGTATACATCAACTCACTCTAAACCTTGACTTTCCCAGAAACTGGAATCCATTTGGAAGAAGCTTCTTTTAGTTAACAGCTACCCACAGACAACACAACACATGAAGACGCGTTTGCTTGTCTCCAGACACCTGCTCTGGGAGTTGACTATCCTTTCAATCAGCCATCATTTAAGCAAATGAATGAGCCCTGGCTGCTGCTATCTTCTTGTAAATATTCATATCTAAAGAGTTTCTGGGTTTTCTTCCTCCTAAAGCACTTTTTTTTGAAAATAATTAAATAAAATATTATTTTGTTTTATTTAAATAATTCTATGACTCCATCAAGCTTAATCTGATGATATATAAAATTTAATTAATTCCAATGATATAGTCATCTGCTCTGCTCCATATAGTTCATTTTTGGAACCTGGAAGTGTGAAAGGGAGAACCCTAAACCCACCCCTGACTTTGCTTCTAGACTTTGTTGTCCTCTCATATTTTATATTTAATAAGACGCACGCCCACCATGACTAAGATAATATATTATATAAATAATTATATATATTTTTAGCAATGGTCTACATAATGGGCGAGTGGTTGAAACATCTAGTTGCTTTTTTGGAAAATTCCAAAGTGGATTTAAGGCATTAGCCCTCATGTATGTGAGTGATGGGGCCATATATGGCTACCGTTGGTGTATCAATTTCCTCAAATTTTTGGCTTTCTTGGAGTGGTCAATCCTCGTGTTCTTATGGTTGTTGTGACCAAGTCCAAATTTCATAATGTCTACCATTTCTAGAAATGCAGTCATTTTTCTGTTCTTTTCTTTTCTTAATGTGACATCTACGTCCTTTGAATAGAAAATTTGTGAGCAGAATATTGCTCCTTCGCCTCAATCACAGAACTTAAGTTACATATAAGAGCATTTGCAATGGTTGTTCAATAGTTCAATGCAATCGTTTAATAAATTGAACTATTTTGGCATCTATTGAATTGAATTGCAGTTTTACTTGTAATGATACAATTCAATAGCTTCAGTTTATTGGCATGTAGGTCTTATGGTTAGCTTATTGCAATTCAATAGAGGGTTCTCACTCCATTGCGAGTGAGATTTTACTATTTTAGTTCAATTTCATGTAATAATATAGCATTGATCCTAACCATTGCAGATGCTCTAATAATATAAGTTAAAACATATGTTTGTGGCTTGGATACGCTATATCCCACTAACTGTTCAAAGTCCAAAGGGCGTTGCTTTCTAAATGGATTGTCTGTATCAAAGTTTTCTTCCATGAAGTCCTTTGTGGTGGGCCAAATTTCTCTTCTTAAATAAAGTACGAAAAATGAAACAAAATAATAATAATAATAATAACAAGATAACTTGCTCAACATTACATTAGCTAGCAATCAGTGCTTTGTCAACCTTGTTCTGCAATTGTTCTGCAATAATGCAATTTGTAAAAGGTCTTCTAAATGCATTAGTGCTTCAGCTCCTTCTTCTGCAGCTCTGCTCTTCTTTGGACACCATCAGTTTTGATCAATCTATCAGAGATGGTGATTTCTTGGTGTCTAAGAATGAGACCTTTGTGCTTGGTTTCTTCACACCTGGCACATCTAGCAACCGCTATGTTGGAATTTGGTACAAGTTCTCAGAGAACATGGTTTTTTGGGTAGCTAACAGAGACAACCCTCTCAATGATACCTCTGGAGTTCTCTCAATCAACACTGATGGAAATCTCATTCTAGCTCATGGTAATAGCAGTCAAGGCCTTCCTCTGTGGTCAACAAATGTTTCTGTCTCATCATCAGGTAACAACAATATTGTAGCACAGCTCCTGGATTCAGGAAATTTTGTTTTGGTTCAACAAGACAACCAGAATGTTTTATGGCAAAGCTCTGATCATCCTACAAATGCTCTTTTCTCAAGTATGAAACTTGGGTTGGACAAAAAAAAGCGGTATCAACCGGTTCCTCACATCTTGGAACTCGAACAATGATCCCGGAACTGGGAATTGTTCATTACGGATGGACACAAATGGCTCACCACAGTTGATCTTGTACAAGAATCAGGCTAAGTGGTGGAGGTCAGGTCAATGGAATGGGATTCAATGGGGTGGCATACCGGCTGAGAGCGGCAACAATGTGTTTAAGATCAATTTTGTGAACAACCAAGATGAAATTGCTGTTCAATGGTCTGTTCTTGACCCTTCAATTTACTCAGTGATAACCATAGATGGGACAGGATCACTCAACCAGCTATCATGGCAGGGGCAGCAGCACCAGTGGGTTACACTTTGGTCAGCACCTTTGGATGCTTGTGACAGCTATGGCAAGTGTGGTCAATTTGGTGATTGCAATCCTTACACTAACAGTGGGTTCAACTGCACATGCTACCCTGGCTATGAACCCAACTCGCCACAAGATTGGGATTTGAGAGATGGGACGGGTGGGTGCAAGAGGCCTCAGGGGTCACCATCCATGTGTAGGAATGGTGAAGGGTTTGTGAAGATGAAAAATGTTAAGGTTCCAGATACTTCCACAATAAAATTGAACAGGAGTTTGAGTTTGGAAGCATGTGGGGAAGAGTGCTTGAGAAACTGCTCTTGCTTGGCTTATGCCAGTGCAGATGTGAGGAATGGAGGGAGTGGATGCATGGCATGGTTTGGAGATTTAATGGATACCAAGCAGTTCACAGAAGGGGGGCAAGATTTGTACATTCGTGCTGATGCGCTTGTGTTAGGTACTTGAGTTTTCAACTTAAGTGTTAAGGGGGCAAGCTTTTCATTTTTGCTCTCAGAATTTTCATGGAAATTGGAATTTTAGTTTCTGGTTATAGTTAAATCTAATATATCACTCATGGCATTAATGAAAAGCTTTTTCTTTTTGTTCTTTTTTTTCAGCTCAGTATACAAAGAAGTCAGGAGGAGGGTTCTCTGCCAAAGATAGGAGACTGGCTATTATATTAGGAGTGTCTATTGCTGTTACATCATTGCTTATCGTCGCTGCTTTATGTTGGTTTAGGAAAAGAAGCAGGAAAGGTATGCAAAAACTTCCCATTTATTCATCTCGTAAATTCATAAGGATCTTAGTTAAAATTTTGGATAGTTAAAATTTGAAATCGTTATTCCTGAAATCGTAATGGAATTGAAACAGGGAGAGGAGGACAGCCTGAATTGCTGAATGATGCCATTGCTGGTTCAAGAAGCCATGAAGATCTACTGAAGAAAAATGAGGTTGATGAACACAGAGGAAAAACGGATTTACCTTTCTTTGATCTAAGCACCATAGTTGCAGCCACGGACTACTTCTCTTCTGCTAACTTGCTTGGACATGGTGGCTTTGGCATGGTGTATAAGGTACTTTCTTTAGAACATTTTGAGTATCTCAGTACCTTATGACTCGTACAAAATGTGAAATATGCATGTGTTATCAGTTTACTCTGCTTCAAATGTACCAAAACATTAATGCAAACATTACGTTGATCTGAAGTTGTGATTATAATTTTTGAATCTGTTTTATTATTTTAGGGATGTCTAGCTGATGGACAGGAAATAGCTGTCAAAAGATTATCAAGAAATTCAGGACAAGGCGTCGAAGAATTCAAGAATGAAGTAATGCTTATAGCAAAACTCCAGCATAGAAATCTTGTGAGGCTTTTGGGTTGCTGCATAGATAAAGAAGAGAGGATGCTAATCTACGAGTACATGCCAAACCGCAGCTTGGACTTGTGCATTTTTGGTATGTCATCTCTAAACCCTGCTAACTCTGGAATTATGCAATCCTAAACTTGTATCTCATACAAGCTTTTATGTACTGGTTTAGATAAAAGCAGAAGGTCATTGTTGGATTGGAGAAAGCGGTTTCAAATTATCATTGGGATTGCTCGGGGCGTCCTATATCTTCATCAAGATTCAAGACTAAAAATTATCCATAGGGATTTGAAAGCAAGCAATGTTTTACTGGATGCCTCAATGAACCCAAAAATATCAGATTTCGGCATGGCAAGAATGTTCGGAGATGACCAGATCGAAGCAAACACAAACAGAGTTGTTGGCACATAGTAAAACTCTCACTCTCTGCTCTCAATCCCAAACATGCACAACCGATTTACAAAATGAAACTCGGATAGTATCCATATCTTTTTAGGTACTGATATTGTGTCATTGCAGTGGTTACATGTCACCTGAGTATGCTATGGATGGGCTATATTCCACAAAATCTGATGTCTTTAGCTTTGGAGTCTTAGCACTAGAGATCATTAGTGGCAGGAAGAACAATTTCCATTTTGAAAATTCCTCTCTGAATTTGGTTGGACAAGTAAGTAAACAAATATCTTTTTTTTTTTTTTTTTTTTTTAAAAGATGATGAATTTACTTCTTGAATAGTTAACCTAAAGATTATGCTCAAAATGTTTTCAGATCTGGGACTTGTGGATTGAAGGAAAAGCCTTGGACACAGTTGATCCGTCGTTGAGTCGGTCATATTCTACTCATGAAGTTATGAGATGCATTCAAATTGGGCTCTTGTGTGTGCAAGAATATGCAACAGATAGGCCAACCATGTTAGATGTTGTATTTATGCTGGGGAATGAAACTAGTCTTCCGAGTCCTAAAAAGGCAGCATTTAGTTTCAAAACTAGTGGCCAGGATTCTTCAACATCTAGAGGAGCTTCTTCTGTAAATGATGTAACAGTCACAGTTATTGAAGCTCGTTAAATTTGTAGACTTTTCTATTACTTTTGAACTCTTTCTATTCAAATCAAGAATTCTTTGTACATGAAAGATATGAGGGGGGCTCATTGTATTTCCAAACAGATGTTCCTGTATTTCCATAAAACACTACACTCCAAATTGTCCATGCGTCACCAAGGATTTATTAGAACCAACCATGCTCTCACCATGAAATGATTTCCTGAAATGGCAGACTAACATATAAATATATATAAGTCAGTAATTTTGTTGGAATTGTAAGGAGGTGTGTGATCAGTGTTTGTGACGCTCTGATACCACTTGTTGGATTGTAGGGTGGTTATGAGTGGTGTTGTTATGATACCATTGTTGGTTTATGTGGTGAAGGGGTTTAGGACAATAGTTGAACAAAGTGATTTTATTACATTAGAGGAGAATAGCACAGAGCTTGGTGTACATAGGGTTAGGCTAATTGGCCTTCTTCAACTAGAAGGTGTTTAGTGTTTAGTGTTTTGTGGCTATTATTTAGTCATCATGCTCCGTCGTCATAGTCTAGCAACATGAGTGTTCTTGCTCTAGAGAGTTCTTCCATCTTCAATTATCATTGTCTATCAGACATAGCCTTGATAATGTTCTCCACAACTCTAGGACCATACTTGTATTCATGATTTTTCTAGAACTGTGTAGAGAACACAAATGGGCATTATTTTTCAACAAATTACTGATATTTTGTAGCAAAGAAAGGTCGTTTGGTTGAGTCATGCATGATTCCATGAAGACATGTGCAAAGCTGAGTTGTATATAAAAGTCTTGGCCGTGATATTTTGTAGCATCCCAGTTCCCCTGTTTTTCCCCTGCCTTAGTATATAAAATATAACAACTGTCGTTGCAGTCAAATCTATATACATTTAAAAACATAAGCTAAAGTAGCAGTGGACCTTAGCGTCAATATAGCTTGAGGTGTACGATATTGAGTTAGAAATGTAAACAAATGTCCCAACTCATAACACAAACATCAAAGAAAGGGCGTAAAGCTGCCATAGTGGACTTCCTAGTCTTCTTACATAGCCAGTCAATCCCAGAAAAGAGTGGTCAAATCGATGAGGTGTTGAAAGATCTTAGAGCCAGGCTGATTCTAACCAGCTGATAGGTGTTGAAGTTTCTTTAATGGATTGCACTTCTTCCCTGGGGCTCACATATTTTTTGGGGGGAAGAAAAAGTTCTTTGAATATAATCGAGTTACAGAGATAAATGTTCATGACAAAATATGTTCATGAAGTGTACAAAAGGTTTAGCCATTACAGCACTTGTTCAATTCGTTCTTCTTATCCGGTGCTGTAATTCGATAGATAGCATAACAACTGATCAAGCCATCAGAGATGGTGAAGTTCTAGTCTCTAATGGAGAAGTGTTTGAGCTTGGGTTCTTCAGACCCGGAAAATCCACCAACCACTATGTTGGGATTTGGTACAAGAAAGATGTAGAAAAAACAGTTGTATGGGTTGCAAACAGAGACAATCCTATCAATGACACCTCAGGGGTCCTATCAATTGGTGCACATGGAAACCTCATCCTCTACGCCAGAAACCAAACCAACATTCCTGTCTGGTCCACCAAATCCAATGTTTCAATCTCATCATCATCCACACCTGATCCTAAATACAAAGCTCAGCTCTTAGATACTGGAAATCTTGTTTTGGTTGAACAAGACAGCCAAAAGGTAACATGGCAAAGCTTTGACTACCCCACGGATACAATCCTTCCGCATATGAAACTTGGCCTTGACAAGCGAACAGGATTCAGGTGGTTCCTGACTTCCTGGAAATCCGAGGATGACCCAGGAACAGGGAATTACACCTATGCGATTTACCCAGATGGAGCTCCTCAGATTATCTTGTACAATGGTAATGTTCGTTACTGGAGGACTGGTAATTGGAATGGGATTAGGTGGTGGTG
Source organism: Prunus kanzakura (assembly GCA_020521455.1). Classification (NCBI taxonomy): domain Eukaryota; kingdom Viridiplantae; phylum Streptophyta; class Magnoliopsida; order Rosales; family Rosaceae; genus Prunus; species Prunus kanzakura. Next base: position 15,884 of record BPUM01000259.1, on the reverse strand, counting down.
GGGTGACATACCGGTAGTGCTAGATACTAATATCTTCAATGCCAGCTATGTGAACAATCAAGATGAGATCATCGTTACTTGGGGTATCCTCAACTCATCCATCTCCACAAGAATCGTGGCAGCCCATTTGGGATCGATCGAACAATTTAACTGGTATGAACAAGACCTCAGATGGAATAATATCTGGTCTGGCCCCAGGGACAGATGTGATATTTATGGCAGGTGTGGAGCGTTTGGTTACTGTGACTCAGAGAGTCTCCGTGTGTTTGAGTGCAAATGCCTACCAGGGTTCCAACCCAAGTTGCCAGATGAATGGAACATGAGAAATGCATCGAGTGGCTGCGTGAGGAAGCTCGAGGCATGCAGGAATGGGGAAGGTTTCGTCAAGTTAGAAAAAGTGAAGATTCCTGACACATCGTGGGCACGGATAGATAGGAATTTGAGTTGGAAAGCATGTGAGCAGCAGTGCTTGAGGGACTGCTCTTGCTCGGCATACGCCATCAACAGCAATGCAAATATGATAGGGTGCATGGCATGGTATGGGAATTTAGTAGATACAAGAGATTCTGCAGATGGGGGTCAAGACTTGTACATACGTGTGGATGCAGTTGAGTTAGGTATTCTTTTTTTTTTGACAACTTCTCTAACATTTCTAGAACACGGTTGGATTCTTACCATTCTCCTCCCCTGAATCAAAACATAGTTGGATTCTTAACATTGCATATCTTTTGTTTCTCATCAATAGAAAATATTTGAGGGTTTTTCTTCTTCTTTTTTTGTTTCCCACATTAGCTGAATACACAAAGAAGTCCAAGGGGTTTCTTGCCAAAAAAGGGATGGTGCCAATATTGGTAGTGTCTATTGCTATGGTATTCTTCTTCATTTGCTTTGGATGTTGGTTTGCAAAGAGGAAGAGAAAAGGTAAGCAAACTTCCTACTCTTTTGCTTTTAAAATCACGTGACTCATCTGACATGTATCATTTCACTGCTAACATAATGGAATTTGGTGTTGAATAAATGCTGCAAAGAATACACAGATGAATTAAAAAAGGCCGAGACTTAATCCTAATCCTTATATAGTAAGCATTTTTTCTTTCAGTTGTATAGTTCAGTTTCTAGGCAACAAAATTAAAGTAATTTAATTCTGTTTTGAAGAATATCCAAGGGAAACAAAGAATGATGATAGTAGAAGAACACATGAAGACCTGACAATTTTTGACCTAAAGAGCATAGTTGCTGCTACAAACAATTTCTCTATTGCTAACAAGCTCGGCGAAGGTGGATTTGGCCCGGTCTACAAGGTATGTGAAGCATGATAACTTCCTAATTAAACGTATCTCACAATTGCTTATTTTCATGACATTTTTCAAATTTCAATCACTAAACTAAAGTCAGAATGGCAATTTCAGGGTCTTTTAGCTAATGGACAAGAGGTGGCTGTGAAAAGACTATCAAAGAATTCAGGGCAAGGTTTAGAACAATTTAAGAATGAGGTTATGTTGATAGCAAAACTTCAGCACAGGAACCTGGTGAGGCTCTTTGGTTGCTGCATTGATGCCGAAGAAAAGATGTTGATATATGAATGTTTGGCGAACAGAAGCTTGGACTTCTTCATATTTGGTACGTCTTTTCATAGATTAAATGAACTAAAGCATATATGAAGAATCAGTTACAGCAGAACTTGTAAATGTTAGCGTTTGCTTTCCCCAAGCTGCATGCTGAGATTGGATGTTTCATGTTTTGGACCAGATAAAAGCAGAAGCTCATTGTTGGACTGGAAAAAGCGTTTTGAGATTATATTGGGAATAGCTCGAGGGGTCTTATATCTACATCAAGACTCAAGACTAAAAATTATCCACAGGGATTTAAAAGCTAGCAATGTCCTCTTGGATTCTACAATGAACCCAAAGATCTCAGATTTTGGAATGGCTAAAATGTTTGGGGAAGACCAAATCCAAGCAAATACAAACAGAGTGGTTGGAACATAGTAAGTACTAGCAAAGGAACCCGCGCGATGCTGCGGGTTTTAAAATTGTATGAAATATGTAGAAAGTCGTTCAAATATGTAGGGAAAATGGTACTATTTATATAGATATGGAGATCTAAATAGTTGCATCATGCTTTGTTTAGCGAGTTTAAGTTACAACAATGTAAACATATCCTAATCAGATCTCACTGCATATTCCAACAGCAGTAATTGAATGACCTATTTTGACCACACAACATAAAAACATAATCAACAATCCGAATCAAGCACATGGGTGAAGAAATGATCTCATATTTCCTCAAAAAACAGCCATATACCACAACCTCACCATCTGAAAAAGACAACTGGCGCAGAGCCTCAATGAATGGCATGGATTCACTGTCACCTAATAATAAAGAAAATAGTTAGCTCTTGCATATAAACACAGAAAGAGAACAATGAGTCATATAACGTATCTATGTTTTAATTATCGCTTACCCACAGTCCCACCCAACTCTATAACATAACATCTGCAGGGCCCTCTTTTCCATCGACAGGAATGAGAGAAACTGATTCAATCCAAGTCTTAATGGCATTGATGTGTGGAACAACCTAAATTGAGTCAAACATGGCAGGAAGCCAGCCATCAGTACAGTATGCAAGTGAGAAAAAAAAAATTAAAATAATAAAGTTATGAATTCATTAACATTTGTAATTTTGTATTATCACCTGAATAGTCTTTCTAAGGTAATCGCCTATCCCCTCCTTATCCAACACAGATTGATTTCAAAATATAAAAATGAGGCAACCCATTAAAAGAAAATATCAACATTTCATGAAGGGGATAGATGTTAGGAAAATATAAGCACCACCTGATATATCTTCCCAGTGGTAATGTTGTTGTCCCAGTAAGAATCACATCTAGGAATCGTTCATAGTTGCCGAGGTCTAAATCAACCTATTACGATTAAAAGTTTAGACTCAGGCTCAACAGCATCATAAACCATAAAGATAGAATTTCAGGGGGCAAGATGTTGTGTTGGCACTGGTTATGCATGTATGTATGTGTGTATATATATATATATATATATATATATATATATATATATATATAGAGGGAAAGAAGTCCAAATCGAAATACCTTTCCACCATCATCGAGAACAAAAACCTCACCGTGTTCAAAGGGATCTGCAAATTGTTGAACCAAAATCAAATTAATAAAGAAGAAAATTGAAGCATTTAAAGTAGAGCGAGTAAGAAAAGAAGAAGAAAACCGATTTTGATTGAGGTGACGCAAAGGCCACAGGCAAAGACCAAAAGGGGGGTCCAATTCGCAACACACCGTCCCAAACGGAAATCAACAGCCCTAGATTCATCCTCAACAGCGAAGCCAGATCTTTGCACAAACGAAATTAATGGCCGCAGGAAAGCCAGATCAAGCTTCAACAGTGAAGTTCTCAATCCAAGAAAAAGCCAGCCAAAAAAGATCTGCCATCCCCTAAGAATCCCAACCAAAGGAAAAACTTGTTAGATTTTTTTTGATCTCTCTGGAGAGAAGAGAATAGAGCTGGAGGGCATAATGGCCAATTCACTGCCCATAAGTCAACTCAAGGAAGCAGACCATCATACCATTTATATAACCACGGAGATCTAAATAGTAGGATCATGCTTAGTTTAGCAAGCTTAAATTGCACAAAAACGCAAGTGCTTTTAATACAAAGTACTAATCTTATTAATTGGTTGAATATTGAACTCCTACCCACAAAACAACTGTCAAATGTTTAAAACGATGGAATGTTCTGTTTTTTCTGGCATTTTCTTAGCAAACAAACAGAGGGTAAGTAGGTTTTTACATCTTTTACAGAGTGTTAAATCAGTTTTTTTTTTGTTTTGTTTGAATGATCTTATATTAAAACAACCATCTTTACCTTCCAGCTAAGAGACAGATCAATTAGTTCAGAATATCAGCTCTAAATCATATTTTGTTTAGATGCAAAAGATATTAAGTTCCTAGGGTTCATTATTCACATGCTCAAATAGAGAGAGACTTCATTATCCACATGCTCAAATAGAAAGACAGAGAGATTGCTTAATAAGAATAGGTAATAGAAAGGAGATCTGATCAGAAGTGTCTAAAATCTCCTCTGGTTGTTTGACTTGTGTTTATGTGACGATAGCATATATTCTCAACACATTTTCGTTTCTTGTTCTCAGTTTGAGAGGTTTTTTTATAGCTTGTTTTGGAATGTTTTGTGTCCAGATGCTTATTTTCGTTGTTAGGATGACAGACATTTTCGCTAGAATATTCTATACCAGCTGAACTACCAGAACCACAGGCTTGTGACACTATGAAAGCTCAATTGGAAACTCTGGCTTTTTTTGACATCATATGACTTTGGCAATTGTTTTTATGACTGGTTTCATAATTTTTTTTGGCTTGATGCTTATACTCAATATTAGCGCAACAAACATTTTCATGACAGATTTGTGTACCACTTGAAGCGGCATAAATATGGGTTTCCTGCGTCCTCAGGCTTTTTCTGGTTTTTGTAATCCTTTTAGACATGATATTCAAAAATTACAAATTCCAACGAACAGATCAAAACAATACTGCGACTATAGAATTAAGAATTGTCAAACAATACAGCACCTGAAAACGAATTAAATACAATTTCTATAGCCTAACCAAGCAACCCAAATATAAGCAATAACATCACAACCACAGAAATAACAATTTTCAAATGACACATTATCCAAAAACCAATTTGCCACAGTTGATATGCACAACCTCTTGAAAAGATAAAAAGAAAACTGACCTGTTGCCTAGCAACAAAGAGAATAGCTATCAAGCAGTCCAAAAAGCAGTTACACAGCACCTATAGAAAAACGCAAAAATCGAAAAATGAAATAAAGCAACAATCAAAAGAGCGAAAAATAAAAACACACAGATTCTATTTGTGATAATGGTCTAAAAGCACATGATTTACGACAAATAACAATTTTCAAAGGGAAATTAAGACAAAAAGGAGCAACTAATATACATAAATCAAATAATTGTCTATAAGCACATGACTTCAATATTACGCCTTTATGCATGCACCAAGATGACTAAACAGATAGGTTATCACATGATGAGAAGACTAAAGAGATAACAAAATTTTTATTACTATCTGAAATCCTGCTCATATTTTTAACACCACCATAAATTTAGTTTTGTGTAAACAACTTCACAATTACAAATATCTATTATTCTATCAAGGAATTAACTGGATTCCATAACGATCAGACAGTATGCATATACTAATGTCATCATCAAAGGATATTCTACTTCTATTCTTTGGGGCACTAAATATTGGTTGAGTAAGATAACTAATAATTTTAAATTTGATTAAAATTGGTTGAGTAAGATAACTAATAATCTTAAATTTGATGAGGTGAGTTATTGGAAGGGTTCTCATACCTCTAAAGTTCACGAAAGTGCCTCTCCTCTTGCTTTTTGGTGTAGCCAAGCTGTGAAATAAAGAAAGGGTCAAATTATATCCGGATATCAATTTGCAAGAGTGAAAGGAGCAGCAATAACAACAGCAACACATTTACAAACCAATATTCTGAAGTACAATAAAGAGAAATAATGCAAAGCAAACAAATGATTGAATTCTGACATATTGAGACATATATATAACATGCGAGCTAGCAAGTGCTACTCCGTCTTATATAAGACTTCTTGTCTGACAGTAAGACACTATCTTATAAGGACTCAAACAAAAGGGATTGGAACATACATAAGTATCAATGTCATCTGACAATGCATATTACAAAATGCTAGTTAACCAAAAAAGAGTATAATAGATGCGAAGTTCATAAATTTGATTTAAAAAATATTAAATCTTGAACATGTCCGGTTCATAATCATAGCCAAATCTTTAATATAACAAACACTCAGTTCATCAATTCAATGAAAAATCAATCGCACCACATATCTAAATCATAATTTCAATGAAAAAAACCTTTATACAAATACTATTCTCCTATGTTTCTCTCTCTTGCAGTCATCAACATCCTCAGGTTGGTCTCTCTTTCTCTTTATCTGACACATGTTCATATATTGGTAGCAAACCACATCAAATAGCTATTGAGACAGTTTTTAACATCTCTATCATGAAATCACCAAATGAATATATACTACACAAAAATTAATATAAAAACATATGAACATAAAGACAGAAAATAATAAATAAATAAAACTAATATTAACAACAATAGATCATTACACAATTTAAAGCAACCGATCAACAGCTGATGAATTGATTGTTTTTTGTTGGGGATGAAAGCAAGTGTTTGTAAAACAGAGAATAAAAACATAAAAGTTTATGAATCTAAGATTCCCTTTTTACTTTTTGTTCCTTTTCGTCTGTTTTCCCACAAAGCACATGAATATTATTGGGTATCCATTCCCATCATTTTATCATAAACTACAACTAAACAATGGCTTTGAAACGCGGGCAAAAAATTATATATAAAATAAAACAGAAGCCAAAGATACAAAAAATTTCACACGCATGCTATCACAAAAAAGTGTAAAATATGTAGCACCAATAAACGCTATGACTCAAACGAATCAAAATTCAGATAAAAATAAAAATGTCCAAGAGCTATAGAGAAAATTTCACCAAATCCAACACGTTAATAATTTCATTTCCTTAAACACAAAAATAGAGAAAAGGGAGAAAAAACAGTTCCACCTTTCCTTACATTTCCTATGCTAACCATTTTCAGTTTTGAAAAAAGTTGGGAATCCCATTGCTTTGTTAGTGGTTCAAAATAAGCAAATTAAAAAAAACAGAGGAAAAGATTGAATGTCAAGATGAAGAGTGTGTTAAAAAGGAGAAGACAAATAAAAAGTCTCAAGACTCGTAGTTATTGCATTTGGAATTTCCCTTTTCCACCACCAAATGTCGATTTGTGCATTGGCTCTTTATGAGGTTGACAATTCTATCATTCAAGTTTTCTTTTCTTAGTAATTAGGAGATTAAGTGATTCTTCACTTCTAAGTATTATTATTACTCTATTGATCAGAAAAGCTTTTTCAAGTTTTGCTTTTCTTGAGAGAGAGAAAAAGAGAGAGAGTATTGAATAAAAACTTCCATGAAAACAAAAGAAACAAACAAATTCAAAAACCAAAAAACAACAGAAAATCAGAGTCAGAACCACTTTGAAATGTTTTCAAAATTTTTCACTACTTTAAATACCAACCAATTGTCCCAATAAATTCATAAGTTTTTCAGAAAGTGCCAAGAGGTGCAATGTAAAATAGCAAAACATACAAAATTAAGTCTAAGAACACGTTGACTGTAAAGGAAGGGAACATAAATGTAGCCTTAAAGCTCGCAATGTGCTTTATATAAATGTGAAATAGATGCAGATACTTGACTAAGGACAGACAATTACCCTTAGAAATCAAGACCTTTTAGATAATGAGATGGAAAGTCTTGTTAAGAATCATCCACATTTGCTTTTGATGCTGTAAGTGCTCTACTATTCTGTTCTAAATTTCTAAGTAAAAGTCAAAACTTGTAATGGCTAACTTTTGTATCCATTTTCGGTGTAATTCAAAGGGGATTAACATGAAAGGCTTAGAATATTGTCCATATTTCAGAAGAAAAAAAAAATTATAGTCATTGAAGTTTGGAAGGAGTGGGAAAGAATTTCCTCCAGAAGGGTTTCATAGCGAACTTAAGAAAATGTTATAGCTAATGATGCTTAGTTTATGTGACATTCATATTCAAGAATCCAAGAAAATGTTATTGATCCACAAAGCACCATCGTTTCTCACTTGTTGGATTATTTTCATCGCTTTATAAATAGTATGCTGTGTTGTTGAGCATAGGAATTTGACTGTCTCCATGCCTTTTATGCTGAATTAATAGAAAACACCCACTTTATAAAGACCTCTTCATGACATTAAACACACATATGCATGACAAACTCGTAGTTGAACATCAAAATATATATATTACTGTTGAACTGATCTCTGCTGAAACAATTAATTGGAAAACAATCAAGATAAGTACAAACAGAAAATAAAAAAATATAAAAAAAAATATAAAAAATCAGCCACACAGAAAATCTATAACCACATGCAAACAGAAAATCTATAACATCTATTAGAATTATAATTCTGATCAGGAGTCATAAAATTTTTTATATAAAAAAAAATAAAGAAAAAGAAAAAAAAAAGAGGAACACGCAAACAGAATATCAGCCACACAGACATCAATTACCAGATCGATGAGCAGACTGGGGGTTCCTGTATTGATTACTCCAGTTATTTTTCCTTCGATCTTCCTCCCTGTAACAACAAACCAAAGTCAACTTCTGATTTACTTCTCAATTTTCGACATGACAAATGAATAAACCAACCTAGAAAACCAAAAGAACGTTAAAACCAACTACTTGCTTGGCTTTGATCGGCACACCAAGAAATTGATCTTGCAATTTTCAAGAACGATGAGATGAGAACGCAAGAAATGATGAGATCAAGAAGTATGAGATGAGAACGCAGGAAAGAGATGAGGACGATGAAGACCAAAAGAGAATCGAAGGGGAAGTTGCAATTTTCAAGAAGGATGAGATGAGAACGCAGGAAAGGATGAGAACAATGAGACGATGAGAACGATGAAGATGAAAAGAGAGTCGAAGGGGAAGGAGCAAAAAGGGAGGGTTCAGTCGCAGCCAAGAGAGATAGAAGATGCGTGAAGGTCGTAGAAGAATCTGTGAAAAATATCAGAAAGGCTGAAGGAGAAGGGGCAAAAAGGGAAGAGCAGAAAAGATTAAGTGGAGGACATGTTCGGAAATTCACTGTAAGGAAGAGAAAACAAAACGTGTAACAATAGTAAAATGAGGGGCAAAATTGTCACGTCACTATTGCTAAGCTACAGTCTAGGAACAGTGAAAGCATGGATTCAGCTTTAGTATATATATAATTTCACAGAGTAAATACACTTAGAAGCATAAGGTGATTATTATGAAACACTGAACTAGCTTACTAGTTTATCTCAATTTTCCCTGACTGCAGTGGCTACATGTCACCAGAATATGCAATGGAAGGGCGGTATTCAGAAAAATCTGATGTTTTCAGCTTCGGTGTTTTACTGCTAGAGATCATTAGTGGCAAAAGGAACACTAGTTATGATCCCTCCCCAAATTTGATTGGACAAGTAGGCAATTCAAACTATTTCTAAAATACATATGCAATGACTTACAAATCTTTACTTTCGAATCTTTGTGCTAAACCGATCTTCTGAATTGCATCAGATTTGGGATATGTGGACAGAGGAGCAAGCATTAGCTATGGTTGATCCATCTTTGGGGGAGTCATATCCTGCTCATGAAGTTTCAAGATGCATCCAGATTGGGCTACTTTGCGTGCAAGAAAGTGCATCAGATAGGCCAACCATGTCGGAAGTTATTTTCATGTTGGGTAATGAAACAACTCTTCCCTATCCCAAGAAACCTGCATTTATATTACAATCATCCAGCAAACTAAACTCAGCAGCATCAAAAGGATCAACTCCTTCTCTAAATGATGTAACGATGACGGTGCTCAAAGCACGCTAATGACATATATGTTGTACATCAAATTCATTTTTTTCTTGTCTTACAGTTAAGTCTTATGTATTGCCATTTGTTATCAAACTTAAGACAATATTTTGTAATTGTTCCAACAAAAGTCTTGGTTGTAATTGTTTAGTAGAATATGTTGCTTCCCCTGTGGTTATCCTGTTTTAGTACAAAATATAATGAAGACTTGTTCTAAGGTCGAAATTTATATTGGTTTGAAGTAAAAATAATAATAATAATAATTGCATATTGGTTGAACAAATTGACATTCTGAGTTGTATACAAAAGTTCACCCTAGCTCCCCTGTTTTTCCCGTCTTGAAACAGAGTATTTAAAAACCATTGCAGTGTGAGAATGTCTTAGAGACTCCAAAGTTACTACAACACCGTTTGGTTGACTCATGATTCCACAAAGCTGATTTGTATATTGGCTGTGATATTTGGTAGCAATATTGAGCTTGAAAATAATATAAATGTCAAACAGCAAAAAAATAATAATAATAATGAGTGTAAAGCTGCCATAGTGGACCTCCTAGTCTTCTTATGTACTCGATTCAATCCAAGAGTAGATTCCATAAATTATCGAAAGATCTTAGAGTTAGCAAATTCCGACCACATGATAGTTGTTGAAGTTTCTTATACCTTTTCTACGAGCCCTTGGTTGACCGCTGCCTTGAAAACAAATCCAACCTTTTTCCTCTTGGTTTCTTCCATTAAAAAGAAAGTTAACCATTGAGAAAGGAAAGCTAACCCTCTGTTTCTTCCGTTAGCCATGAATTCTACTACTAGATGGTTTTCCATGAATACTATACTAGTAATGCTCATCTTCCTTGTAGTAATTCTCCCGCCTTCCACTTCCATTGCCATTGGATCTATAAAGCCAAACCAACCCATGAGAGATGGCGATGTTCTTCTCTCTAGCACTAAAATCTTTGCACTTGGGTTTTTCAGCCCACCCAATTCTCGTAACCGGTATGTTGGAGTTTGGTTTTACAAAATTCCAAACCAAACCATTGTCTGGGTTGCAAACAGAGACCACCCCATAATTCCTGTCACTGATAATATTAATGATGCCTCTGGAATTGGACTTGTAGCTGTACACCAAGATGGAGGCCTTGTCATCTATGATGGGAAGGACCAAAATGCCCCTCGTTGGTCTGCTAATGTTTCAGCCTCTTCTTCGCCGAACAATTCCATGACATTGACAGCCAAGCTTTTGGATACAGGAAATCTTGTTTTGCTTGAGGAAGACAATGGTGTTAGCCAAAGGGTGCTGTGGCAAGGCTTTGATTATCCCTCCAACACAATACTTCCGTCCATGAAAATTGGGCTGAACCGGCGGTCTGGGTTAAACCGGTTCCTAACGTCTTGGAAGTCCCAAGACGACCCGGGAACTGGGAACTACACATACGGGATTGACTCCAGTAGTTTGCCACAGTTGATTATTTACAAGGATGGAGCTTCCGCTGTGGCGGGTCGGATCTTGGTTGGGGCAGAGATGGGGCGGTTACCTCGACGAACCCGCGTTTCGGGGCATCTTCAATTACAGTGGCGAGAACAATCCAGATGAGACATCGATTATGTACAGCATTACTTATGATCCAATCTTCTCGTTGTCAAGGACAATGCTACGAGAATCAGGGCTCCTTGTACACATGCTGTGGAATGATCGACAAAATCACTGGCTCACAATTTGGTCTGGTAGGCCTGGGGAGCAGTGTGAAAACTACGGAAACTGTGGGCCAAATGGTAATTGCGACCCATATAGTCATATTGGGGAGTTCCACTGTGGCTGCCTGCCCGGGTTTGAAACCAAGTCGGAGTATGAGTGGAGGTATTTCAACGGGTCGGGTGGGTGCGTCAGAAAAAGGGGAACATCCACGTGTGGGAACGGGGAAGGGTTCGTGAAGGTGGAACGTGTGAAGATACCAGACTCGTCCTCGGCGCGTGTGAACATGAGTTTGAGCTTCAAAGCGTGCAAGAAAGAATGCTCAAGGGATTGTTCTTGCATGGCTTACACCAGTGAGAATAAGGCCAAGGGTGGAATTGGGTGCGTCACATGGCATGGAGATTTGATGGACACGAGGACTTATTCGGATCTGGGTGTAGATTTATATGTACGAGTTGATGCAATTACCTTAGGTACTTCTTTATCCTTTTTTTAAGAGAAGGGTGAGTATTTTATTGATAAAGGATAAGTAATAAGTATATAAATTGGACTATGTTGTCAGGAATTAGGTGAGTTTTTTTACATGTATAGGCTCAGTCATCGGTCTAACTAAGTAGCATTACCCTCTCAACCACAAGCGGGAGAAGGAACTTTACCTTTGATAGAGTATCCCCCGTCCCCTAAGATCATGCTCGAAACTATTAGGATGGTGAACAATTGATCGTAGCATAACTAGTTCATCTTAAAGATTGACTTTTTAGAACCCTTTCACGCGATTAATGATCATAGTTGTTCAAGAGTTAGTCGCGTGAAATAAATATTTTAAATTATATTTCATTTGATAAATGATGTGCAGAAAACTCTTTACTTTAGGATCACCACCCATGCCAGGCTACGTACTCAGCTCAACAAGTGCATCCATCTCATATAACTTTAAAAAATTCCATAGTGACCGAAATTGTTAGATGCCTAATCATAAGCTGATTGGATTTTATTTGGTTTTAGGTGAGTATGCAAAGAAGTCAAATGGTTCTCTTAGCAAAAAGGGGAAGATAGCAATTTCACTAGCGGCAGTGCTCCTCCTTGTAGTTTTCTTTTGGTATTGCATGGTAAGGAGGAAGGAAAAAGGTAAACATCCATTCTCTGATTTCCCTTTTATCCATTAAGATATGAAAATGATTCAGTTGTTATTGTCTCATAAGAGAAACATAAGTTTAGGGCAGTTGGATGTTACTGAGTTCTCACATTGGTCATGGCAAAAAGGCTATAATATAAGACTGTATTTAATGGCAGGTAAACAAAGACAACATATATTTGCACTTAGACTTGCTACAGGGTCAGCCTACTTGGACGACTCTTCTGTAGATGTTGATGAAATTGATGAAAGTAGAATAAACTCAGAGTTACCATTCTTTGATCTACCAACCATAGCAGCAGCCACCAACAATTTCTCCGTCGCAAACAAGCTTGGAAAAGGCGGTTTTGGCTCAGTCTATAAGGTACGTATAGTTGATTATTTCTCATATCAGTCAAATTTTAATGTGCATATGCATCACTTTTTACTCCTTTTAGATTATATACGTACTTTCAGGGTGTGCTTTATAATGGAAAGGAAGTAGCAGTGAAAAGACTATCGAAGCATTCTGGTCAAGGAGTTGAAGAGTTCAAGAATGAAGTTGTACTAATCGCAAAACTCCAACACCGGAACCTTGTGAGGATCTTAGGTTGCTGCATTCAAGATGAAGAGAAGATGCTAATCTATGAATACTTGCCAAACAAGAGTTTAGACTCTTTTATTTTTAGTAAGTATTATTCTTCATGCTTTTATAATGTCACTTAAAGAACTGAGCAACCAAGAATGTAATCCTAACTTTCTTACTTTTCCCAGATGAGACACACAAAGCACTTTTAGATTGGACAAGACGATTTGAGATTATTTGTGGGATTGCTAGCGGGGTCTTATATCTTCATCAAGATTCAAGATTGAGGATCATCCATAGAGACCTAAAGGCCAGCAACATTTTGCTGGATTCTGCTATGAACCCCAAAATTGCAGATTTTGGCATGGCAAGAATATTTGGAAGAGACCAAAATGAAGCGAGTACAAATCGTGTGGTCGGAACATAGTAAGTTTCCTCCGAAAGCACAAACTGAAGCACTACAAACTCTGTACGTTAAGCTTGATAATCACTTTTGTTTTTACTGCTACTGCAGTGGTTATATGTCACCAGAGTATGCAATGGAAGGACTGTTCTCAGTAAAGTCTGATGTATATAGTTTTGGCGTTTTACAACTAGAAATCATTACTGGCAGAAAAAATTCTGGTTACTACCACGAGAAATATCCCGACTCGAATTTGGTTGGCCATGTAAGTTTACCATAGCCTATTTGCAAAGCAATGATTTTTCTAGTAGCTTATCCTTTACTTGGTCATGCTAACTAACTTGATTATGTAATATCCTATTTAGGTTTGGAACTTGTGGAGAGAAGGTAAAGTGTTGGAAATCGTTGATTCATCTCTGGCTCAATCAAACCATGTGAATGAAGTTGTGAGATGCATTCAAATTGCCCTCTTGTGTGTGCAAGAGTATGCCACTGACCGGCCAACCATGTCAGCAGTTGTTTCCATGCTAGGTAATGACACAGAAGTACCTTCTCCAAAACAACCTGCCTTTTTATTGAAGAGAAGTTATAACAGTGTAGACCCATCAACCAGCAATGAAGGCGCCAATTCTATAAATGATGTGACATGTACACAAGTAGAAGCTCGGTAAAGGCCTAGGATCCAAAATGTTAGGGGTGAGCACAATCCGGATTTGAAAATGTTACCCGTTAAGCTACCTACATCAGCTTGCAAAAGATTATTTACCACATAAAATAATTTGTTGCTATGTGAAAGGGCCAACCCAAATTGGTTTGTTGATGCAAATGCTACTCCCTAAGCTTGCAAAAATATCATAATTTTAAAATACAAAAATATCATATTTTTAAAATAAAAAATATAGAAAAAAAGTTTGTTTAAAACAACAGTTTTCAATTTTCTTTATCAGTTGACACATCCATCATTGAGTTTGTCCAAAGTCCATCAACAACAAGATCTAAAGGGGAGTGAGTTAGTTAATTCACAATAGGAACCTGATCAGGCTTTTTGGATACCCGTGGCACATAGTCTTAATTAATGAAGTGGAACTTTCTAGCTGGATCAGTTCGAGGGAATTGCCATATATTTGTCGACATTTCCGGTTACACCATTAGTCCTTCCCAAGGTCTAAAATATCGATGGTATCGGAAATAAAATATCGGTAGTCCAAAAACACGGAAATTTCAATGGAAATATTGGGATATTATCGATATCGATAAAAATTGAATAAAAACCACGGGAATTGTAAGAAAAACTTGGAAATTTTTATTGAAACTTTGGAGGATGTTTATTTATTAGTTTATCACAAAAAAATTGGAAGGAAATGCATTACATGATGGGTTTAACTTATTTAAGTTGATTATACAGCGAGCTGACAAACACTATGAGTGTAGAAAATATGTAGTAATCAATGAAAGAAGATTAAACACACCATAATCATTTATATATAATGATTTACTATAATATTTTACACTTTATACATTGCATCATAAGATACATGAGTGATTTAATACTGCATAGAGTTCCTATGAGGTTCAAAATTTTCACTCTCTTCATCATCTCTATATGTAGAGTAAGTGTATTGTGAAGAGTAGTCATCAAATGATAAATCCCCAAAATAGTTTTGCATGTAATTGTTAACATGCCACCCATATGGATCCGAGATTGGTTGACGTTGTCTATAAGCAAAATCATTTGAAGATTGGGTCTCGGATTCTTTTCATGAGCCGCTCGATTCTATCTCAAAAGGGAAAGGTCAAAGACTCACATTCTCATGTGAAAATCTGATTTTAGCAAAAACAGTTCAAAACAAAACAAGAAAAGTGTATACATATTTTAGCATAATATCACAAAAACATAAGCAACATGGTGGTTAAGGCGTTGGAGGAGTGAAATGGCAGGAGTTTGAATCCCCTTTGTGGGTGTGCTTTGTGGGTTTTTTTTGTTTTTTTTTCCATTTTTTCCATTACATCGATATTTTCGATATTATAGCGATATTTTGACGAAATATTGCTTAAGTGCAAGGTATTAAATATCGATATTATCCCGATAATATCTGATTTTTGGGGGCCCGATATTTTAGCAACTAACCATGGTGTTATCGTCAATATATCGATATTATCCCGATAATATCGGGGAGATAACTTCAACATTTTTATGAATGATTTGGGCAATATATCGAGATATTATCGATAATAATATCCCGATATGAAACCCAAAAAATACATGAAATTTTTTGAAAAGCCTCCCCTGTTGCGCATAGAGGGATTCGAACCCCTCCCATTTTACTCCTTCAACACCTTAACCACCATATCACTTATGTTTTTGTGGAAATATATCATTTGATGACTCCGTCAACCAATCTCGGATCCATATGGGTGGCATGTTAACAATTACATGCAAAACTATTTTGGGGATTTATCATTTGATGACTACTTTTCAAAATATACTTACTCTAGACATAGAGATGATGAAGATAGTGAAAATTTT
>BPUM01000258.1:115000-128287 GCA_020521455.1 Prunus kanzakura | reverse complement strand
CAAAATGAGAATGTATACACCTTTCTTATGGTTAATATTCCCTAAATAATGGGTAAAGAATCAGCCAAGTACAATACTGATACTTATTTGGTGAAACCATTCAATACCCCAGTATGGGAAGCCAACTGAAATTAAATCATGGTATTATGGAAAAAGAACTTAGAAGAATCATTCACCTTTCAGAGCTGCTTCCAATGATTTTACATTGTCAATATTTACTTCAGAGAACTCTGAGTTTCCCCCAAGTGTAGCCACCATATTAGCTCCTTTTTCCCTGTGATAGAATCATAATTCCAGAAATGTAGCATCTCAAATTGCCAGCATTCGTAATCAGATTTGACCAACGAGATGTGAAAAAGTAACACATTTTCAAGAGTGTATTTTACCAGAAGATTAATATTGTTTAACTTTATGTCATCTAGCAATTGATCACTGATATTTACTTCTTGTGGACCACTAGAATTTGACATGCTAGGGTTCTCGACACTTAACTAAAAGTTGTTAGTCCAATCTGGTCTAGATGAGGCAATGTGGAACAGGCAAAAGAAGCCCTTTTATTCTTTGAGCAATTATTAATGTTGCGCAGTAGATTTTAGCGAGGTGTGATGGATGGCAGATAAAAATGGCCATTCTCAGAGATCTTTCTTGAAATATATGCAAGTTGTAGATACTTCCCTTATCAAGTTATCTAATTTTTACAAAGAATATCAATCCAAAATGAACTTCTTCCAAGATGCTCTTATTATTATCCTTGTCCTCTATATGCCATTGTATTTCTAGTTTTACTTCTAGTTATATCAAAACCCATAAATTGTTACAACTAAATAACTGAATCCTGCCATCATTGCCATTACATTGATTTCAACAATTCAAAATTTCACCTATTTTTACTAGTCAATAGATAACATCTTCTCAGGGAGACAAAAATACCAAGAAATTACAGGGCCAGTACCATTACCTCAAATTTATAAAGAAAAATACCTCATACCCAACTGAATAAGTCATAAAACTACACACACATATATATATATTTTTTGGGTCTGTGTTGTGGTGCAACTTAGAAAATTCTAAAGCTAATATTTGTTTGCTTGATGAGAAAATGAGGGAAAAGAAGGAACAAGTTCCCATCAACACGTTTTATTACAAATTTCTATCTGAGATTGGAAAAAAAATCAAGCGGTTCTGCTAAAGATATTAATTTTAAACCATGATGTTTTTTCAAACAATTATCATTTTATTTTCTCCATCATGTTTTCTCGAAAACCAAACAAATATGAGACTGTAAGAGAGAGAACATGGTAAATTTGATTACCTGTTTCGACCGCCAACGAGAATTTGGAGGTCGGGGCAGAGCTTGGAGAGGGCAATGGCAGTGGACCCTCCGACCCGACCCGTTCCGCCCAGAACCAGCACCCGCGAGTTTCGGGTCTTCTCAGGGAGCTGAACCCTGCTACCAATTTGGGCCTCTGCAGAACTACTACTAGGAGAAGAAGTGACTGCAGCAGTGACATTACAAAGGCCTACTCTGCTCTTCAAATGCATATACACTGAAGAAGCTCCCGCCATTATTCTCTCTCAACTCTATCACAACTCTCAAAACCCCCCTCACTCTGGCCTATCCTACCAGTTTTTATCGTTGGTGATGACGTGGCACTTTGTGTGCCTAATAATCTTAATTTGGTTTTTTTCATTGATATTTAAGTAGTTCTCTCCATTTGATTACTCATGTGAATGCGAATTTTATATATATTTTTTTTGAATGGTGATTTCCCCACTCCAATTTTGTCCACTTACACTCCATTTTATAACTGAAAAAAGAGTGTAAGTAGTCAAAATGGGAGTGGGATTGGGAGGAAAGAAAGCCTTTGGAGTTTCGAACTTGGGTGTCAAGCAGGGGAAGGGGGGAGGCCACCACTATGGTACCTGCTCTCAACAATTTGATATATTTTTTGTGCACTATTGTAGCAGTGTGATTTTGTTGAATGTGGATTATCTCGTTATAAATCCTCGGTCGTAAACATGAGTTTTTTTTAATCATAAATAGCCAAAATTTACCCCCTGAATTCATAAATGTCAATTTTTATATAAACTTTCAAATATAGCAAAAACCTTACCTAAATAGACTAAAATGCCCTCAAAATTAAAATCCTCATAAACCTAAAAGTCAAAACTCTTTCTTTTAATTACCAAAAAATAAAAATAAAAACTCTTTCTTCTGCGCATTGGTTCAAAGAGGGAGGGATGTAGTTGATTTTTTTTGTTGGTCTGACCTCTCTTTACTAATAAGAATATATAAGTTGGGCAAGGAAGAAGCTTAGAATGATGAGTGGGGGGGGGGGGGGGGAGAGTTGCATCTGGTGATTAATAGTGAATATTTAACAACAGAACCAGATAAAATGCCGAAGTATTATAATAATAAGAAAACAATTGATCAAATTAATTAGCTCTAGTATTCTGTATATGAAGGAAAATTTTGAGTAGCAGAAGTGTGGCAGGCTTATGTTTTTTTTTGGCGGACAAAGTGTGGTAAGCTATATGAGAAAGTTTAAAGCTTATGTTTGATTTGCTTGCCTATATGTTGGTTACTGCAAAAATAGTCTGCAGTTGTTAGTAATATTATCATGTGTTGACGCCAAAAAGTGGTTTTCTGACTTAGAGGGTCAATTTAGTAATTTTATGCCTTCAGAATGCCTGTAGCCTCGGCAGGGAGCGTGATCTGCAAAATAAGAGATCGCTCGGTAAGACCTAGGGCACCGGTGTGGTACCGGCCGTAGGCTCTCCGATGCTTAAGTAAGTTCGGGATTTAGAAAGTTCAACTGACAGATCAATAGGCTTGCATGCCGTACATTCTGATTACCTCTATTCTGGGGTAGTTGGCCTCTTTTATAGGCCTTGGGAGGTGTGCACTTGATGTAGAATTTCGATGTGGGACTGTGGACGTCGATTGGGATCACGCCACGTGTCCTTGGAGTGGGCGTTGCCCTAATGGAGGGATCGGTAGTAAGGATGCCGAAGGCAATCTTGACCATGTTCTGGGTGCCGAAGGCGACTTTGACCAGATTCAATCCTGTCCACGTGTTCTTCTCCAATTGGCCGTTCATTATGGTGTAAACAGGAGTCCCCCAAGTTCTCAGGCGAGATTTCTCGGCTGGGGACTTGTCTGTTCTTCGGTGGCCGCTAAGGTTACTCTACCGTTCGGTAGCTTGTCAAGGGGGGAGCGCTGGGGCCTTGTCCCAGTGCCGATTCACCCAGGAATCTGCCTAGGAGCTCAAGGGTTGCCATTGCGAGGATTACCGTTCGGCAGCTTCTGGCGCGTTTGAGGGGGTTCCGAGAGAGGCTTGCCGATTGCTCGATAACTTGGGCGAGTTTGATCTTTTCCCTCGCGATCCTCGTACAGGGAGGGGTAGTGATGGGATAGAGTGACGCTTCGTCTTTTGTACCCAGCGTTCTGTCAGAGCCACCATGTGTTTGTGCGACACGTGGTGCGTCAAATCACGCGGAGCGGCGCCATTAATGCGCCGTTTGGTTTTTCGAGGCGTACCGTTGCAAACTCAGCCCTATAAATAGGAATGGTTTCTGAGGCATTGTTCACTTTGCGTTTGTGAGTGAGGCGGAAGCTCTGTCCAGGCGATTTCCGGCGAGTGCTAACGGTAATCAAGGCGATTTCCGGAGTGAACAATCGGCAACTAAGGCGATTTCCGGCGAGGTCAATCGGCAGTCAAGGCGATTTCCATTTCTCACCCTCCAGTTCGCATAAGGTACCGTCCTGTAACTTTGCAAATTTATCTTTCTTCCTTGCGTACGTCCTTCCTTGGTTCGAACTAGACTAGAACTTTGTTCAAGTGGGGTATAGTTCGGTAGTCTAGTTGCCATAGGCAGAGACGTAGGCATCGGTAGGGTAGCCCTCGGTATAGCCCTTAGCCTTTTCCCCTTGTTTTGTAGATGTTTGATAGTGAGTCTGGGTTCGCACCCTCACCCTGAAGCCCAAGAGGAAGACATCCGGGTTCCAGATCAGCGAGCCGAATGCCGATCGGAAGCCTCCACGTCCGGTCGAGGGGGTGCCGATGCTGGGCCCTCTTCCTTACCGAGGGTCACAATAGTCAACCAGGGGAATCCTAGGACTCCAATAGGAGTACCGAAGGAGGTCCTCTTTGCAGTGGACTATCTGGATCCCAACAAGATGACCTACCGAGAGTTGGCCAAGATCCGGGCAGAGTATAGGATTCCCTTTTCGGTAGGGATGAGGATCCCAGGTCCTACCGAATCTCTGAGTGGTCCGAATGATGGTGAGGTCGCCTTTTTCACTCACATCCTTCAGCAGGGCGTTAGGTTACCGTTACAACCTGCGGTTCAGCGGATCCTTGCCCAGATTGGGTACGCTCTTGGCCAGTTCAACCCCAACTTCTGGGTGGCCTTCATGGGGGTGGTCACCGCCTTCGGCATGGCTGGAGAGGGGGAGCCGTCGTACGAACAGTTCTCCTATTTATACAGCGTCACGAAGTCCAAGAGTGCCGATCGTGGCGGTTGAGTTCAGGCCAATTGCCTCAGAGCGTTCGAGCGAGGGCACTTTGTGAGCGCTGTGCTGACTTCCCAGAAGTCATGGAGGAATCGGCGGGTTATTTTGTCGGGAGACTGGGAGTCTCCCTCAGGGGTCCCTGTTCGATTCCACATACCCAACACCTTCCAGATTACCGGTAGGTCCTGATCATACCGATCGGTAGGCAAGTCTTTCCGTTGCTTGGAGCCTAACCGTTCTGTTTTGTTTTTTGTAGGTAAGCTGAAGCAGCTGATCCCCACCCAGACCGAGATTCGGCAGATTGACAGGGTGAGGCAGAAGATCCCTGTCGATTTTAGGGTTTATCCCCAGTTTCAGTTTACCGAGAACCTGATCAAGGCTCGACTCGTCGACCCTGCCGAGAGTAAGCGTCGTTTTTTTTTTTTTTTTTTTTTTTTTTTTGCTTTTACAATTCAATCTGTACCTTACTTACCGATTTTCTCTTTCCTTGTGCAGTGATCGAGGAAAGGAAAACTGCCGAGGCCAAGAAGATGAACGATTCATCAAAAAGGCGGCTCATGATGGGGCTGCAAGGAAAGAAAAAGACTCGGCAGGCAAAGGCTACCTCGGAACCCCTGGCGTCAGTGGCTGATCCTGATGACCAAACTCTTGCCGATCGGCAGAGAGAGTTGGCTGCCGAAGCGCCAACCGGGCGAGCGCCTACAGCCCAGCCTCCGTCCAGGGGAGGGAAGAGCGTCGAGGCCACAACTTCCAAGGCTTCCGGAAAACGGCAGGCTTCAGTTGACCTGGAGGAGGAGACGACGCCTAAGCGCGGTCGGCAGTCAGAGCCTCCGAGGGCCACTCTTGTTGCCGAGGATGAAGGTGCCCCTTCCGAGCCCGTCACACTTGCCTGTCCAACGAAGACTGTTCAATTTGCGAACCATATGATCTTGGGTTCGCAAATGGAGCTGTCCGAGATAGACGAGCTCCCGAAGAGGCAGCTTCGGGATGCGGCTGGGCGTGCCTTCCGTCTTCAAGCTTCTGTAAGTTCTCTTTTCTTTCCGTCTTCTGACTTCCGTTTCATGTGTTACTTGCTAACTGATCTCCTTGCAGGCATCCATGGATATGTGGCTCTGTATGAAGCGGGCGCTTAACGCTGCCGAGCGCTCGAGGAAGCTGTATGAGGATGGCAAAGCTAAGGTTGCCGATGCCAACAAGGCATTGTAGGACCATACCAACCTGTTGCTGCACATGCAGGCTGCCGAACGGCAGGTCAAGGCCCAGGAGGCTAGGATTGCCGAGCTGGTGTCGGCGCTTGGGGCGGCCGAATTGGCGGCGAAAGATGCCGATGCTGTGAAAGAGGCGGTGCAGGTGGCGCTGGAGGAATCTGAGCGGGCCAAGGCTTCCGAGATTGAGGCTGCCGTTCGGGAGGCGGTGAGGACCTACTGATCGTCTATTGAGTTCTCCACTCTTTTGGATAAGGAGGTGGGCTCGGAGATGGCGGACCTCGTTTACCGTTTCAAACGGTACAATCCCGGCCAGAAGCTCAATCTCAACTTCATCGCCGATCCTCCTCCCCTTCCCGAAGGCATAACGGAGGAGATGATCGAGGACTATGAGGGGGAGGAGGATCCTGTGGATGCCGTTCCTTCCGAGGCCGTTGCCGTCCCATCTCAGAATGCCGAGGATCCTTCCGCTGCTACCGAAGCTCCAGACTCTGCTGCCGTTTGAAGATGGTCTTGTAATATTTTATTTTGCAATATGTAACGACCGTTTTAAGGCCTTTCCGAACACATTGATGCCGAGGGCATCTTTTTAATTTGAGTAATTTCCCTCCTCAAACTTGTGCATTTATTCTGAATTTCATCCATGCATGTCACCGTCGTAGGTTAATAAGTGTCTCTAACTTCGGTACACGAACCCAAAGTTTTTGTGGCACTGCCGTTGGCCCATACACGGTAGGTGTCAAACTCTAGTAGCCCTTTCTTAATTAGAGATGCCGTGGGCAGGTCTGGGGTACCGTACGGGAGTTGAGTAGTTTGTGTGAGGAGAATACCGTAGGTATTTCAAGAGTATGGTACTGCCGTTGGCTCGTACCCAATGCCTGTTGCCAAAAATTTGTAAAAAATGGACCAAGGCATCATTGAATCGGTAGTGTACATGTAGCTTTCAATTGCCGTAGGCAATGTTGCTGTGGCTCGTAAACAATGAGCCCTACCGAAACATTTTTGAAAAAGGTACCGATAGGCTACAACGTTCCAAACATGTGTAACTGGATAATCTCATTTTATATATAAGTGCCGTTGGCAAAAATACAAATTCCTCCCTGCCGTTGGCTAGGGGGCTTTACTTGAAATAACTCTTGAGATGCTCCACGTTCCATGGATGACCGAGGGTTTTCCCATCTGTGCCTCGGAGCCTGTAGGTACCGGACCGAAGGATGCCGATGACTTCATAGGGTCCCTCCCAGGAAGGTCCGAGGGTCCCTTCCGTTGGGTTCTTGGTTGCAAGTGAGACCTCGCGCATAACCCAGTCCCCGATTTTGAAGGAGCGGGGCCTGACCCTAGAGTCGTAATACCGAGAGACGCGCTGCTTGTAGGCTTCGTTTCGAAGGTTTGCTACCGTTCGGCGTTCCTCGATCAGGTCCAGGCTTAGCACGAGTGCTGCTTCGTTTGCCTTCAGCTCGAAGCTTTCCGTTCGGTAGGAAGACTCACCGATCTCAACTGGGACAACGGCTTCGAGCCGAATGCAAGGCTGAAGGGAGTTTCCCCCGTGGAGGTTCGGTAAGATGTTCGTATGGCCCACAGAGCTTTGGGAAGCTTCTCCGACCAGGGGCCCTTGGCACTGTTGAGTTGCCGTTTCAAGAGTTTCTTGATGATTTTGTTCACGTCTTCTACCTGGCCGTTCGACTGAGGGTGAGCTGGGGAGGCGAAGAACAGGTTGATTTTGAGGTGAGTGCAGAACTGCCTGAAGAGTCCCGAATCAAACTGTCTGCCATTATCAATGATGATGGCGTAGGGGATGCCGAAGCGGCAACAGATATTGGTCCAGACAAACTCCTCGACCCTTGCCGCTGTTATGGTGGCTAGGGCTTCGGCTTCGACCCATTTCGTGAAATAGTCCACGGCAACGATCGCATATTTAACATGTCCGTTGCCTTGCGGCATGGGCCCGATTAGGTCAAGCCCCCATTGGGCGAATGGCCATGGGCTCACGATCAGCGTAAGGGGTTTGGCAGGCAGGTGCGGAACATTGCCGAACCGTTGGCATTTGTCGCACTTCTTCACCTTCGCGATTGCATCCCGATGCATCGACGGCCAATAGTAGCCCTGTCAGAAGGCTTTGTGGGCCAAGGATCTAGAACCGGAGTGATCGCCGTAGACACCATTGTGGATCTCCCGAAGGACGTACTCGCCCTCCTCTTCGGTGATGCATTTCATGTAGGGGGTCGTGTAGCCACGTTTGTACAGAACATCATTGATGACGATGTACCTTGCCGATCGGTAACGTAGCCTTCTTGCTTGGGCCTTGTCCTCTGGAAGGGTACCGTTCGCTAGGTAGGTGTATATTGATGACATCCAGGTGTCCTCGTACCGAACGGTACATACGTCAACGGAGGTGGTGCTTGGCCGGGCTAAGATCTCGACAGGGACCTGTCGGCCAATTTTGTCGTTGATTGCCGAAGCTAGCCGGGCTAATGCATCGGCATGGCAGTTCTCCGATCTGGGAACCTGCCGAATTTCGTAGGCCGGGCTAAGATCTCGACAGGTAGGCTGACATAGATGCGTCTTTCGCCGAAAAATCGGCAGTGATCTGGTTCACGATGAGCTGTGAGTCGCTGTGGATGCTGACCTGCTTAGCACCCATGCTCTTAGCTAGTCGAAGGCCGGCTAAGAGGGCTTCATATTCAGCCTCGTTGTTGGACGTTCGGAAGCCGAATCTGATGGCATATTCCATCTTGGTTCCGTCGGGAATGGTGAGTACCAGACCGGCTCCGCATCCCTGCTGGTTTGCCGAGCCGTCCACGTGTAGGATCCAGATGGGACTTGACTGGTCTAACCGGCTACCGTTCGGTAGGCCTTCCAATGGAGGGGTTTTCCCAGGTTCTGAAGCCTCCGAAGGTGTTAGTTTAGCGATGAAGTCTGCCACGGCTTGTCCTTTTTCGGCAGGTCTGGGTTTGAACTGTACGTCGAATTCTCCTAACTCGATTGCCCATTTAACCAGCCTACCGGACGTTTCTGGTTTTTGAAAAACCTGCCGAAGGGGCTGGTTGGTTAGGATGATGATCATGAAACCGAGGCATCTCCCGGAAGATACGCCGAAGGCGCACTTCGTTGGGTTGAGTCTCATTCGGTAATCCTTCAAGATGCCGAACATGAGCGATAGGTTTTTCAGATGCTCTCCTGCCGTTCGGCTCTTTACTAGCATGTCATCCACATATACCTCCATTGTACTGCCGATCTGCTCAGCGAAGATTCGGTTGACCAGTCTCTGGTAGGTTGCTCTTGCATTCTTCAGGCCGAACGGCATGACGTTATAGCAGTATATGCCCTTATCTGTTGTGAATGCCGTGTGTTCGCTGTCGGCAAGGTGCATGAAGATCTGGTTATATTCATAGTATGCGTCCATGAAGCTGAGCAGTTCGTGACCGGCAGTGGCATCTACCAGCTGATCGATGCGTGGCAAAGGGAAGCTGTCCTTCGGACAGGCCTTGTTCAGATCGGTATAGTCTTGGCACATTCGCCATCCGCCCTTTGCCTTCCGAACCATGACAGAGTTCGCCAGCCAGTCCGGGTATATAGCCTCCCGGATGAAGCCTATGGTCATGAGTTTGTCCACTTCATTCTTCATAGCTTCATACCGTTCGGCATCATAGGATCGGCGCTTTTGCCTGACGGGTTTGAAGGCCGGTGAAATGCTCAGCCTGTGGTTGATTACATCGGGGGATATGCCCGGCATGTCGTTGTAAGACCAGGCAAAGACTTCCGAGTTTTGCGGGAGGAACTGGATGAACTCGGCACGGAGGGCGGCGTTCAGCATGGCACCGATCCTTACACACCGATCCGGCCGATTTTCGTCTAGCGCCACAGTTTCGAGGTCCTCGGCAGGTTGTGCCACCGAAGTGGGCGTTTTCTCCCTTGGATCATCCACTGGTTCATTGCCGTTCGGCAAACCCACGACAGTTAATGTCTCCTTTTGTTTCTGAGGGGCTGCCGATTTCAACGCCGTGGCGTAGTAGTTCCAAGCGCTTACCTGGTCGCCCCTGATTGCCCCCGTGCCGTAGCAGGTTGGGAACTTCATGAGTAGCATGTGGGGGGACAGGTGGGCCTTGATCGCCGCGAGTGCCGTTTGGCCGATTATGACGTTGTAAGCCGTCGGACAATCCACCACAAGGAACTGGTTGTAGACCATGGTCCTTCGTGGGGCCATGCCGAAGGCAATTGGCAAGCTGACACTGCCGACTGGCTGGACCAGGTCTCCCGAAAAGCTAAGGAGAGGCGAAGTTGCCTATTGACTTGACTGTCATCTATCTCGAGTTCTCTGAATGCATCAGCAAAGATGACGTTTACCGAACTGCCAGTGTCGATCAGAATTCGTCCGACATCGAATTCGGTAATCTCGGCTCGGATGATCATAGGGTCGTCATGCGGGTAAATGATTCCTTCTTCTTCTTCTTCAGAGAAAGTGATAGGTTCCCACCTGACCTTCGGCATCTTTGCGTGCCGGCTACTCTCAATGCCGAGGACTTGAGGCTACTGTGCCGCTCTGACATACTGCTTCATTGACCGATTAGATGCCCCGGCGAGGGTCGGGCCTCCGCTGATCGTGCTGATCATGTTGATTTGCCGATTGGCGTTCGGCACTGGCGCCTGCTGCGGCCTGGCTATGTATTGATCCAGTTTGCCTTCTCGAATCAACCGCTCGTTAATTTTTCGCAGACTTATGCAGTCCTCGGTATTATGGCTGTTCTGCTGGTGGTATCGACAGAATTTCCCTGTGTCCCGGCCATCCTGCCAACTTGGCTTCCGGAATGCGGGCTTCGGGATTATTTCGTTCTCGTTCATCAGCACTGCTTCATAGGAGGTATTGAGCAAGGTGAACACCTCCGTCCCTTGGTTATGAGCTGGCAGCAGCGCTCGGTAGTTATCCCTGCCGTACCTGCTCTTATTCTTTTTGGAATGTCCCTTCTGGAAGTTAACCTAATGCTCTGATACCAATTGAAACGACCTGACCCAAATTTCACTTTGGAATCCGGGTCGAATCTTAATTAAACTGACACCTGGTGGCCATGGGTCGTAAATGACCAAAATGTCCTGAAAAACAATAGCACAAACCCTAAGGCCCTAACTCGTGGCTGCACCTGATAACTGTAGGCTGCCTACGTACCCTTACTGAGGGATCAAGCCACACGTAGTTCTTTCCTCTGTTCCTGATCTGCAACTGGTTTGTTTACTGTAAAACTCGCTCTAGGGCTGACATTCCTGGAGTAACCAGGACTCCCTTTTACGATCCGTCAAATACTATGCGATCCTGGAATTACCTAGATTAACATACCAGAACATGACTACGATCCAACGGTTCAAACCTGCTGAACCCAGAAATCACACACTAGGCGAGATCCGTTCGGGGTTCAAACGTTATCCGAATTAAGATCCGCGAAATCCTACACGCTCATGGGGACTAAAAGATTATTGTAGGACTGACTGTGGTCCCCACCCTGCTACCCATGCGCCGCCACACTGGCCGGCAGCGAGTGGTGCCTAAAGCGATAACGCTTCGTCGGAAAAACTCCGAATCACGGCTCAAGGTTCCTACCCTAGGTGTAACACCCTATTTGGAGCCACTTTTGTTCTTGTACTTACCCCAAAAACTGGACAGAAGTGGCCGGAATCGCACCCTCAAAACCGGCTGAAACCTAACTTAACAATCGAAGTATTTACGCTTGGAATTTCTGAAATCCTACCCAACCAGCAGCTAGAGCATGGGAAATAGCTAGAAAACCATACCTCACTCGTCCGATTTGGTGGCCGGAGGAGTTCGAACGAGCTCCGTGAAATTCCATCAAAAAAACTGTCCAAACCGCCCTGTTTCGTGGCGGTTTTCGGCGACCACGATGGCGGATCGAGGCTGGAATGGGCTGAGACTGAAAGAGGGGAGCAAGGTGGTTCGTTTGGCACTGGTCTTGCTCGATTTGGTGGTCGGGGCTGAGAGATATCCCCTTTGGAAGTCAGCTGGTCGAGCTCCTCCCCAAACTCAGAAATTCTGGGTTTATAAAAAGCTAAACTTCGAAATATTTACGGTTATGCCACTAAACTTCTTTTGATCGCCATTTCTTCGTTACAACTCCGATTCGAGTCCACTACGTGTCTACGGACTCGTTTCGACATGCTCTACACAACGGTATAATCAAAATTTCCAAATTCCTTCCCGAACTTAAAATGACCTTTTTACCCCCTTCTTAATATTAAATAATATTTTACTTTTCAAATACCTTAATTAATTCAAACCATTTTATTGTATTATTTATTTCAAATTTATTTTCTCACTTAAACTTATTTCCTCTTATTTTAATCATTTAATCATTCCTGGGGTAAAATTGTCCTTTCTCTGAATAATTTAATATTTAACTATTAATTTAGGACCGGGTTGTTACAGTTGGCCTCTTTTATAGGCCTTGGGAGGTGTGTACTTGATGTAGAATTTCGATGTGGGACTGTGGACGTCGATTGGGATCGCGCCACGTGTCCTTGGAGTGGGCGTTGCCCTAATGGAGGGATCAGTAGTAAGGATGCCGAAGGCAATCTTGACCATGTTCTGGGTGCCGAAGGCGACTTTGACCAGATTCAATCCTGTCCACGTGTTCTTCTCCAATTGGCCGTTCATTATGGTGTAAACATCATGTATATTTCAATTCCTATTTCCAATCATGTTAAGGAAACAAAAAAGGAAAGGGAAGAACTGGTTTTCTTTTTAGGTTTTTATCTGGGTTTTAAATTTAAGGGCATTTAAGTTTTTTTTTAAATTGCATTTTTTGTTTTTTTTATAAAGTTTTATAAAAGCTGACATTTATGTTGCAAATATAGGGGTAAATTTGGGCTATTTATGATAAAAACTCGGTAAACATCTTTATGTTGCAAATGTTGGTTATGCCAACTGGCCAAGACAGTAAACTCGCCCATTTGTCCCAACCGAGCCGCAAACTGGCAGGACTCAGGGAACCGTAGTCAGCCTGATCCGCAAACTGGCAGGTCTCGGTGACACAAAGTCAATCCGAGCCGCAAACTGGCAGGACTCAGGGGACCGTAGTCAGCCTGATCCGCAAACTAGCAGGTCTCGGAGACAACCTCTCAATCCGAGCCGCAACCTGGCACTACACAGTTCAGGCGTCCCCGAAACTCGTGAGGCAAAATAACTGACTGTCCCAAGGCAACTGGGGGGTACCCTTGCGGTGGGTTTGAAAACCATAATTTGTTATTTACATAAACTCTCAATAAACTGGTTCTCAACTGAACTTAAAATATATATCCACATATATATATATATATATAAATCTGATAAAACAAAAAAATCAAGAGCTATAATTCTTCCTTTTCAATCACTGAAAATATATCAAATACTCAACTAGTTTGCTAGCCATATTGATCTCTGATTAGCATATCATTCCGATATTATATTTATACTCTTACAACACAATTAACCATATGGACAAATATAAATAGGTGATAAATAAACAGATAATTAAATACTCAACTTGCTAAACCTCAGTTCTCGACGTATGTGTATATAAATAT